>PVIC010030709.1:0-21847 GCA_004025085.1 Thryonomys swinderianus
TGAGCCACCACGCCCAGCATTATATGTGGTAACCGGGGATTGAACCCAGGTCCTTGCACTTGCGAGGCAGGCGCCGGAACCACTGAGCTAACCCTCCGGCCCCTCATTCTATTTTCTTTTTGTTCGTCTCATCTCATGTGCAGTGTTTGCTCTCTTCTCTCAGTTCATGCTCTCACTGGATTCCTTTTTTGTCTGTGTTATTTTAATGTTAACTTGTTGAGCAAGTAGTTATTAATTATCTACTGTATGATTTAAGCTTCAAGTACCAGAGGCAGCAGTGAGCAAACCAGGAATTACCATCTTTTTTTTTTTTCTTCTGTTGTGGTACTGGGAATCAAATTTGGGCCCTTGTACTTCCAAGGTAGGTGTGGTACCATTTGAGCTAAATCCCCGGCCCAGGAATTCCCATTTTTTTTTTTTAATCTTAAGTTCTAATAGGAGTGGAGTAGACAAGCACTTATCAAATATATTATGATATATTGGCAATGCAATGAGAGGAAACATTGGGAAAGAGGAGAAAAGATACTGTTTTTTTTTTTTTTTTGAGACATGGTCTTGCATTGTAGTTCAAGCAGGCCCTGAGCTCACTGTGTAGCTCAGGCAAGCCTTGAACTCAGAGCAGTCCTTCTCTCTCTGTCTCCTGAGGGCTGGGATTACAGGCATGAGCCACCATGCTTGGCACTGTGTGTGTGGTTACCAGGGATTGCACTTGGGACCTTGTGCTTGCAAGGTAGACTTCAGAACCACTGAGGTAAATTCTTGGTCCAGGACATTGCTGTTTTAAACAGGGTAGCCAGAGAAGTCTTCACTGATTGGATGACATTAAGTAAAGGCTTGAAGCAGTTTAGGAATAACATGCACTTATCTGTGGTTAAAAGTCAGGCAGAGGGAGCATCAAGTCCAAGGCACTGAGTGGGAATGTGCTGAACACTTGAGAAAACATAATTCTATGCCTACCCTTTAAGGTCAATAGTAAGTTTTTCTCCTTTTTTTAGGGGTCACCTCTTCTTTGTTTTCTTTTGGGTACTGGGAATCAAATGCATGAGCTTGTGCTTGTGAGGCAGGTGCAGCGCCACAGAGCTAAATCCCCAGCCCTTATCTCCTCCTTTTATAGTGCATCTGTCATAATTTTCTTCTATCCACTGAAGCTAATTTGTAGTATCATCCACCACCTTGTGTTTTTTAAAGCATTCTTTGCAGGAAAAATTCATCTTTATCTAGTTCTTTTTGATAAGCTTTCTGGAACCCTTTTGGCAGAAGGTTTTATACTACTTTAAAGCAGAAAATAAGGTGCTGAAAGCAGGTCAATAGGAGCTGGACCTATTTACATTAAGGTGGTTAGGGAAGACCTTTTGGAGAAAATATTTAAATTCAGATCTGAAGGATGAGAAAGAGCCAGTCATACTAGAAAAATCACTTCAAGAATATGAAGCAAGGTCCAGGGATGTAGCTCAGTGCTCAAGCACAAGGTCCTGAGTTCTATCCCAGTACCACAAAGGCAAAACAAAAAGAATATGAAGCAAAAGAGTAAGACTTCATTATTAATTTGTTCAGATTGCTATAACAAAACTACCATAGATTGTGGTGGCTTACTAAATAACTACTTTTCACAGTTTTGAAGGCTGGAGATGTTCTTTTTCGTTAGTATATGATGAGAGTTTGTCCTTGATTGATTCATAGCTACCTTCCCTTCCCTCTGTTTACAAGTAGGTGGAAAGGAGAATGAGCACACTGGGGTCTTTCAAAATTTTACAAATAAGGGCACTAATAACATTCATGAAGATGTGCCTTCATGACCTAACACCTCTCAAAGGCCTTATGATCAGATATCTCTTACGTTGGGATTTGGGACTGAGGAGGGCATGAATATTCCATTCACAACAGGTATGATTTTAGAAATTGAAATAAGACCAGCCTGTCATCGGTATAGAGACCAAAGAGAAAGGGATAGTTTGAAATGAGTTCAGAGAGGTGGAAATTCTTTTAATTTGGATGTTAAAGGTAAATGAAAGCCATTGTAGTATTTACAAGCATGGGGTTTGTCAGGTGTGAAATGTGATGTACAAATATCCTGGCTATTTAATGTTGAGAAAAGACTGGTGAGTAGAGAGTAGAAATGGAAGGGCTGTGATAGTAGTCCAGGTGGTTTTTAGGGTGATTATGGTAAATATGGAGAAAAGTCAATACACTTGGGTTTTGTTTTAAAGGTAAAGCTGACAGCACCTATTATTACCTATTATACAAACAGGATGGGATGAAAGAATGATTCCTCAGAATTGAGTTGGGTAACTAACTACGTCTCTTTCATACTGAGGTATGAAATATTTAGTAGAAAATATATACGTTATTTGAAACAAAGTTGACTTGAGAGATTATCTTTTAAGTTATTTTACTGTTTAGACCTTTGATCAGTTTGACTTTAATTTTGTATATTTCGAGAGATAAGAGTTTGGTTTCACTCCTCTGTTATCCCACAGATAACTGGTTTTCCCAGTACCACTGTTGAATATAGGCTTATCTTTCCTCCAACATATGCTTTTGGTCCCTATTTGAAGATCAACTAGCTGAATTTGTCTGGAAAGTTTCTGTATCATCAGTTCTGTTCTATTGATCCATTTTGTTATAGTACCATGCCATTTTTATTACTGTTGCTCTGTAGCATAGCTTGGAGTTAGGTATTGCTTTGCCTCCTTCTTTTCTCTTGTGGTCAGAATTGCTTTCACTATTCTGGGTCTCTTTTGGGTCCATATGAATTTTAGGATTTTTTTTTTTTTTTTTAGATCTGTAAAGTATGCTGTTGCTATTTTGATTGGGACTGCATTGAGTCTGTGTAACAGTTTTGGGAGTATGGCCATTTTGACAATATTGATTCTGACTATCTAGGAACAGGGAACATTTTCTGATGTCCTTTTCAATCTCCTTTTTCAGAGTACTGTAGTTTTCTTTGTAGAGGTCTTTTGCTTTCTTGATTAGATTAATTCCTAGCTATTACATTTTTCTACAGTGAATGATATTTTTACCATCTTTTTTATTCCATTCATTGTTGATGTACACAAATGCAAATGATTTTGGTGTGTTGATCTTGTATCCTGCTATCTTGTTGAAGTTTGTTATTAGTTCCAACTGGTTTTTGGTGGAGTTCTTTGGATCTTCTATGTGGAGTATCAGAGTCATCTGCAAATAATGATAAATTGAGTTCTTCCTTTCACGTAAAATACATATACCTTTTATTTTTTCCTCTTGCTTAATTGGTCTGGTTAATGTTTCAAGTACTGTGTTGAGTAGAAGAATTGATAGTGGAGATCCTTGTCTTGTTCCTGATTTTAGAAGAAACATTTTAGGATGATGCTGAGTATTTGTCACATGTAGCTTCTACCATATTTAGGTATGGTCCTTTTTAATTACGAGGGGGCATTGAACCAACCTTGCATCTCTAGGATGAAACCTACTTGAGCATGATGTATGATCTTTTTGATAATATGCTGCAATATATTAGCTAATATCTTGTTGAGGATGTTTGTGTCTATGTTCATTAAGGAGACTGGCTTACAGATTTCAAGTTGGCTCCTTTTCTGGATTGGAGATCAGGGTGATACTGGCTTCCATAAATGAGTATGAAAGCACTCTATCCTTTTTAATTTCTTTGAAGACCTTCAGGAACATTGGTAATACAACATCCTTAAAGGTTTTGTAGAATTCAGCAGTGAAACCATTAGGTCCTGGGCTTCTTTTATTTGATAGATTCATTATTGCAATGCCATTTTCATTGCTTGTTGTTGGGTTGTTAAGCATATTTATGTCTTTTGAGGTTAGTTTTGGTAGTTTGTATGTATCTACGAATCTTCAAAGTTGACTGATTTCTTCAAATTTTGCTAATTTGCTGGGATATGATTTTTCAAAATAGTTACTATATTCTAAATTTCCACAGTATCTGTTGTGCTTTTACCTTTTCATTCCTAATTGCATTGATATGAGTCTTTTTTCATCTTTCTCTTGTGAGACTGGCAAAGGGCTTATATATTTTATTTATTCTTTCAAACAACTAGCTCTTCAACTTATTGATTTTTTAAAAGAACTTTTTAAAATCTCAATTTCATTGATTTCTGCTCTCATCTTTATAATTTCCCTTCCTAATTTTGGTTTGGGGCTAATTTGTTGTCATTTTCAAGTATCCTAAAATTTCTCATAAAGTTGTCTATTAGAGCTTAGTTTGTTTTCCTAATGTGAGCATTGATTGTTAGAAAGTTTTCCTGTTCAGACTGCTTTTATTGTGTCTCAGAAGTTTTGAAGCATTGTATTGTTGACATTGTCATTCATTAACTTTTGAAATTTTTCAATTTCTTTTTTTTTTTGTGCTGCATTGGTTGTTTAGGAGTATGTTAATTTCCCAGGAGCTTTTGCTTTTTATGAAATTTCTTCTGTTGTTGATTTCTATTTTCATTGTATAGTGGTCCGATAGTATGCATGGGATAATTTCTTTTCTCTTAAGCAGGCTTTGTGGACTAGTGTGTGATCTGTTTTGGAAAATAGTACCATGTGCTGCTAAAAACATATTAACTCTGTTGTAGGAGTGTGGAATATTCTATATATAGCCATAAAATCCAGATGTTCAAGGGTGTGTGGTTCAGCTCTGAAATTTCTTTCTTTTGTTTAGTTGATATCTTTGCAAAAGCAAAATGTTAAAATCAACGGTTGTGATTGTATTCGGTTTGTTTGTTTATTTCAATAGTTTTTAATTTCATAAAGATTGTTGCTACAGTATTTGGTACATACATGTTTGTCAGTGTTATCTCTCTTTTTGGATATTAGTGTGTAGTGACGTTCTTTGTCTGTTACAATCACTCTTTCCTTGGAGTTTACTATGTCTAGTATGAGAATTTTTACCTCTACTTGTTTTTGATTTCTGGTTCATGAAATGTTATTTTCCATCCTTTAATTTTAACATACGAATACCTTTTTGATTAGATAACTTTCTTGTTGTGTTCTGGTGGGTTTGTTTGGTTGTTTGTTGGTTTGCTTCGGTATTGGGGATCAAACTCAGGACCTAGTACTTGCAAGGCAGGCATGGTGCCACTGAGCTAAATCCCTGGCCTTAAGTTTTGTTTTTTGATGAGTTGGATTCTGCTTTTGGAGAGTTGAGGGAGTTGACACTGAAAATTATTAGTGAGATGTTTTGGTTGTTTACTGCCATTGTTTTCTTTATCTGTACCCACAGATATTCTTTGTTTTTCTTATCCTGGTTTTAAAAATTGCTCTTTACCCACTATCTTGGCTAATTTCCTCTGTTTTTAGCTGTACAATTCATTGTTTCTGTCAAGAATATCCTTAAGTATTTTTTCTAGAACTGGTTTGGTAGTCATACATCTTCGATCATTTCTTTTTCTTGAAAATACTTCTCCATTTATTTTGAAGGATAGCTCTGCTGGTGACCAATCGAGTTGGAAGTTGTTTGGTTTTAGGGCTTGAGATACTTCATTCCAAGCTCTTCTTTCCTCTGGGTTTGTTTTGAGAAGTTTACTATGATTCTAATTTGTTTACCTTTACATGTGTTTTTTTTTTTTTTCTAGCTGCTTTAAAAATTCTGGTTTTGTTGCTAGATATAATAACGATAATATAATATGATATATATGATTATATGCCCTGGAGAGCTTCTTTTTTTCATTATGTTTGGTGTTGTATAAAGTGTTGCTTATTTGTATTTTTTTATTTTTTATTTTTATTTTTTTGAGACAGGGTCTTGCTTTGTAGTTCAGGCTGGCCCTGAGCTCACTATGTAGCCTAGGCAAGCCTTGAACTCAGCAATCCTCCCGCCTCTGCTTCCTGAGCTCTAGGATTACAGTTGTGAACCACCACACCTGGCATTTGTGGTATGTGATACTGATTGCTGGTGGGTGTGAGTTACCATGCCCGGTATTATTGTATGTGGTTACTGGGATTGAACCAGGGACCTTGCGCTTACTAGGCAGGCACCAGAACCACTGAGCTAAATCTCTAGCCTGTTCATTCATATTTTAAACTTTGATTATTTGTGAATTTTTCTTCTATAATTTCTGTGAACATGTTAGTGAATCCATTGGTGCTGTCTTCTAGTTTTTCTCTAATTCTGATTAGCCTTAGATTGATCTTGTCATCTAGTAGCTGCTAAATAGTCTTCTTGTTGTCCAATTTATTTTTTGGTTTCTTTGAGCTCTTTATTGTAATTCAATATATTGTCCTTAATATCAGATAATCTGTCTTCACATTGGTTATTTCTTCAGTGTATGAACTCTATACATTTTTTAAAAATTTCTGGTATTTTGCTTGACATCTTTTTGAGGATGCCATATCCTTGCTGATTGTCATTTAAATATTGAGCTGTTTTGTTTAGCTCATTCATTTTTTTATCTATTTGCCTATATTCACCAGGGACATTCTGAAATTGTTGTAAACTTTTGTTTTTTTTCCTAGTTGAACTCATCTGTTTTCTTCATCCCTTCTCATATATTTCTGTCACCTGGTATTTGTTTTCTTCTCCCTTTCTGACCCCTTGCTCTGCCTTGGGAGAGTTGGAGGTGGTTTCAGAGATCTGTGTTCTTCCTTCCCATTCTCTTATGTGTAGCAGTATTTATTTGCTTTTATGTATATCTATGTCTATTTAAAAAATTGTATATGACCCTCCCCTTTTTTCCTCTCATTTACCTCTACAGGTTCTCTTACCAGAGAAAAGATATGGTATTTACATACCTGTGACCTATTTATTTCACATATTAGTGTGTCCTTAAGGTCTGTCCATTTGAGTATAAATGACTCAACTTATTCTTTATGGCAGAGTAATACTCCATTTTATAAAAAAATACATCTTTATCTAGTTGGGCATTTGGGTTGTTTCCAACTTGTAGTTAGCACAAACTGAGCTGCTATGAACATGAGTGCACATATGTCTTTATGATATGATTCTTTTAATTCTTTCAAATATATTGTTGGCAGGGGAATAGCAGGCTTAAATGTGACCTCTAATCCTAGTTTTCCGAGGAATCTCCACAATGGTTGCACCAGTCTACATTTCCACCAACAATGGAGAAGGGTTCCTTCCTCCATGCAGCCTTGCCTGCATTTATTGCTGGTTAATTTTGCAATAGCAGTCATTCCTTGTGGAGTGATATGAAATCTTAGTGTTATCTTCATCTGCATCTCTTAAATGATCAATGATGTTGAACCTTTCTTCATATGCTTCTTGGCTGCTTTTACTTATTCCTCTGAGAAGAGTCTGTTTATTTCAGATGCCATTTTTTAATTGGGTCTTTCTATTTGGGGTGACTGATTTTTATTTTTAAAGCTCTTTATATATTATAGAGAGTAGCCCTTTGTCTGAGAAACAGCTATTAAAGATTTTTTCCCTTGTTGTTGGTTGTCTTTTAGCTGTACTGGTGGTTTCTTTTGCTGTGCAGAAGCTTTTTATTAGGATGAGCTCCCCTTTGTTGATTCTTTCTGCTAGTTCTTGTGCCATAGAGGTTTTGTTCATGAAGTCTTTTCCTAAACCAGTGTCTCCAAGAGTTCTACCTGACCTGTTTTGCAGCAGGTTTAGTGTTTCTGTTTTAATGTTTAGGTCTCTAATCCACTATGATCCACTTGTGATTTTCACTAGCTTGAATAAAGGGAAAGTCTTGGGCTGGCTGTGGTGGCTTATGCCTGTAATTCCAGCACTTGGTAGGCTGAGGCAGGAGGATTGCTGTGAATTCAAGCTCAGTCTGAGCTAACTAGTGAGCTCAAGGCCAATCTGAACTATATAGTGGCACCCTGTCTCAAAAATCCCAGGGAGGGGGGATTTTACATATAATACAAACCTCAATATTTTTTTGTTTTCAGATATTTCACCCCAAATAATATGTAGTAAGGGATCCAGTTATTTGAGTTATAAATCAGTAATACTGAGAATGTTGGTAATGTAATTCAAATTTTAATAACTTTATTCTATTTTTACTATTGGGATTCTTTTTTTTTTTTTTTTTTGAGACAGTGTCTCGCTTTGTAGTCCAGGTTAGCCCTGAGCTCACTATGTAGTCCAGGCAAGCCTCGAACTCAGCAATCCTCCTGCCTCTGCCTCTGCCTCCCGAGTGCTGGGATTACAGGTGTGAGCCACCATACCCGGCTGGGATTTTTTTTTAATTGAATTCTTTATTGGTATATTTTATATACCAATAATGATCACATAATGATCACACTCAACATTGGGGAATTTGTACCAATATATGACATGAGTTAATTCTCATTTGTACCCATTTCCCTACCCACCCGACTAACCCCCAACCCCTATATACATATGCTTTCTTTCTTTTTCTTTTTTTAAACATTATATATTTTTTTCTTTCCTCTACCCCTTTCCCTTTTTTTTTAGACAGGATCTCGCTTTGTAGGGAGATTGGGGAATCTCAACATTGGGGAATTTGTACCAATATATGACATGAGTTAATTCTCATTTGTACCCATTTCCCTACCCACCCGACTAACCCCCAACCCCTATATACATATGCTTTCTTTCTTTTTCTTTTTTTAAACATTATATATTTTTTTCTTTCCTCTACCCCTTTCCCTTTTTTTTTAGACAGGATCTCGCTTTGTAGTTCAGGCTGGCCCTGAGCTCAACTATGTAGCCAAGGCAAGCCTTGAACTCAGCAGTCCTCCTGTCTCTGCCTCCTGAGTGCTGGGATTACAGGTGTGAGCCACCATGCCTAGCAACCCCTTTCCCTTTTAATGTTTCCTATTTCACAAAATCTGTCACTATTGGGATTCTTTTTTTTTTTTTAATTTTTATTTTTTGAGACAGGGTCTTGCTTTGTAGTTCAGGCTGGCCCTGAGTTTACTATGTAGCCCAGGCAAGCCTCAAACTCAGCAATCCTCCTGTCTCTGCCTCCCGAGTGCTGGGTTTATAGGTGTGAGCCACCACGCCTGGCACTGTGCTTTGTTTTTTTGATGACTGGTGGGTGTGAGTCACCACACCCAGCATTGTGTGTGGTTACCGGGGATTGAACTCGGGACTTTGCGCTTGTGAAGCAGGTGCTGGAACCACTAAGCTTAATCCCCAGCCTCACTATTGGGATTCTTAAAAGTCCTAATTGAATTTTTGTGTATTATTGGATATGTTACATTTATTACATGTTACTAAAGTTTACTGAGTACTTTTTTTTCCCCCAAACAATGAAATTCTGGGCTAATATAAAAATGATTGCTATAATGATAGCTCACAGGTCTTTCCTGTTTCTCATTCTAGCATCCTTTGGAGTCGGTTTGTTTAATACCACTAAACTTAGGATATGTGTTCAATATGTGTAGGTCTTTTCTGCCATTTGAGAGTATGGAGTGGGGTTGGGAATGGGGAGGACTTCAGCCATCCAACACTGGTAGGGCAATATAAAGATCTAGTCAGACCTATCAAAAATTGTAATTTTCTCTAGCATTTTGGGTTCTCCATATATGTATTAAGTGATAGAGAAAGGCTGCCATGTAATTGTTTTTATTTATTTATTTATTCTCCACAGCTTCTACTAAATTAGATGTGTAATAATTTAATGCGTTTCACTCTACATGTGTCCTACAACTTAAAATTTGGGGTCTTGTTCCTTTTATGTACCATTTTCTTCTTTCTTTAATCTTCCATGGGAGTATATCATATGAACTACTTGAAAATGAGAACATCTTTTAAAGGCCTGTTTTCAAGTACCTTCCACGTACAGATGAAATAAGTTACAAATAGAAGAGAATTTACCTGGAGGTTATTACAATTATTAAGTTTCTTTGATTAACCTAGATAGTTTTACATGCATTGTCTCCTGATTTGTTGCAGAAGTTAGATAAATATTATCAGCTTTTTAAATGAGGAAATGAGGTCAGTCATTAAGAAGTGGAACCAGGAATATCAACCGACATCTCTGATTTTGAAGTGAATATATTTTGCATTACATCTGGAGCTTGTTAAATCTGGCTACATGTAAGAGTCATCTGGGGATTTTTCAAAAGTATGTATGCCAGGGCCGGAGGGTTAGCTCAGTGGTTCTGGCGCCTGCCTTGCAAGCGCAAGGTCCTGAGTTTGATCCCCGGTAACCACATATAATGCTGGGCGTGGAGACACGTCCACCAACAACACCGCATACCACAATGCCGGACGTGGTGGCTCACGCCTGTAATCCCAGCACTCGGGAGGCAGAGACAGGAGGATTGCTGAGTTCGCGGCAGCTTGCCTGGGCACCATAGTGAGCTCAGGGCCAGCCTGAACTACAATGCGAGACCCTGTCTCAAAAAGCAAAAAAAAAAAAAGTATGTATGCCAGGGAATCAGACTTTGTAATTGAAAGGTCCTATGCATTAGTATTTTTTCATTATTCAGTAAACTTTATTGTACATTATGTACACAGCTCACAATCACACAGAATATTGGGGAATTTATACTAATATTTGACACAGAGCAATTCTCATTTTTACCTACATCTCTGCCTACCCACCCCCTTGCATTAGTATTTTTTAAAGTCCTCAGTTAATCCTAGAGAACAGCTGTGAATTTAGAAATGTATTGTATACTCCATGTCCAGTTACCAGTGGTTACTTAATTATCAGTGTTTTCTAATTTACTTTTTCTCACTGGAAGCATAAATTTTATTTATAGTAGAAAAAAAACAAGAATATCCCACAGTAATAGACTGTAAAGATTGTTATGACCATAATGGGCCATCATTTTCCCTGTAGGTATTGCAAATACGATAGTAGATTTTTTTTTTTTGTCTTAGGACTTTACAGTGCTTTCTGAATGAAGTGAAAATGAGCTTGATTACTTGTTCAATTTCTTTCTGGTCCTCTGAGCTTCAGAAAGTGATAAACTAGGTTAAGAAAAAGAATTTTTTTTAGTGTATTAGTTTATAGCAGTTCTGAAAGATAATATTGAAGTTTACTGATTAAAAGTCTATAAACGATGTAACTAGGAATACATTTCACTAGTTAATCTTGACCTACTACAGTGCTCTAGCTTTGTTAATAGCTTTTTGGTAGTCAACCTACTTTAAAGATTATTTATGGATTAAGGGAAGATCCAAGTATAATTGTCATTAAAAAATTTGTTTAACTTGAGCATACTGACAACAGAGTAAGTTTTACATTATGAAAATTTTGAGTTTTGGGTGTTTTGTCCAATTTTTAAATAAAATTGAAGTAAAGTTGTTAATTGGTCAGAATGCAGTAGTTGAGTTTCCCCACTTCAAGACCATAACTAGGATTAACTTGTGGAGTTCCTTTCAAGAGACCGTATCTTACAGTTTTTGGCTGATGTGAAACTCAAATTTACTGTCCAGCCACTTCTCCTCTTCCCAAGGGATTAAACACAGGACTTTGCACTTGGAAGACAGGCATGGTGTCACTGAGCTAAGTCCTGTCCCCATTTACTGTTTTAAAAATTCTGAGTAGGATTAGTTTTAACTTTCTAGCAATAGTTTAAAATTACTTAGTTTTCAGAGGAAATAGTTTTTGTTGACTTCATTTATAAACCTGTGGTGTAATAAAGTATAAGTTGTGTAATTCATTTATCTTCCGTGATTGACAGATTTTTTTCCCCCTGAATCATGGTTATTTCTTTTCCAAACTACATATTGTACATAACAAAATTTAACCTTTTTTTGGCCCTACTGGTAATTGAACTTAGGGTCTTTATACTGAGCTACAGTCTCTCATTTTTTTTATTTTTTTTTTGAGACAGGGTCTCGCTTTGTAGTTCAGGCTGGCTCTGAGCTCACTATGTAGCCTAGGCAAGCCTCGAACTCAGCAATCCTCCTGTCTCTGCCTCCCGAGTGCTGGGATTACAGGCGTGAGCCACCACGCCCAGCAGTCTCTCATTTTTGTTTCTGTCTCACACTAAGTCACTAAGTTGTCCATGCTGGGCTTGAACTTGTAATCTTCCTCTCTCAGCTTTGCAGAGTGCTGGGGTTACAGGTATACAACACCATGCCTGGCTCTGTGTGTGTGTGTGTGTGTGCGCGCGCGCGTGTGCATTCATGCCTGCCTGCCTACCTGCCTGCCTGTCTTCCTAGGGATCAAACCCAGAGCCTTGTTTATGATTGGTAAGCACTATACTGCTGATTTACATTCATAGCTCTCTCCTGATATTGTAGAATATATTAAGAAACCTAAGGATCAGGAAGGAGCGGTTGTCTGGTCTGAAGGGCAGTAGAAGTGAAACTTAGACTAGCTCACCAAAACTGGAGGCTCCTCACTTGCGGGCTTAAGTGTGCTAGTACCACTATTCCTGTCCTTACAGTATTCAGTGCTATGACTGGAAAAAAATGCAATTGAAATGGATAGAAAGTAAACGGGCACTTATTTGTACCCAAAGAGTGAGAAGATAGAACCTTTAAGGATTGAAGGAAGTGAACGGGGACCTAAAGGACTTATGGTGTTACTCATCATTATAGATGGTTGTGTTGTGGTTCTCTGCTCTTCCTCCCATAGCCAGCAAAGATTGCTCACTTGAGTAACTGCAGGAGGCAGCATTCACATGTCATTTGATGGTTCTGGGTCCTGAGTTAGGCTGACAGTCCAGGAATCCTGCAGTGATTGGGTTGGGCAGAACCACTTTTCCATCCTGGTTCCCACACTTCCCTTACCTTGTTGTATAATCTCAAAGCATCTTCCCTTGCTGAATTTGAAGTAGCTCAAATGTAATGGTAAACAAACAGTTAATGTAGAACTTTGTATCTATTAACTTTTATTTCTTTCAGTAATTTTATGAATATGCCGTTATCTTCACTTTATGGATTTAAAAAAACCTGAATAAAAATACCTTGCTCAGTAGTTTGCACAGCTGTTAAATGACAAAGTTGGGAAGTAACCCAAGCACCGCGGCTCCTTGGTGTCTACTTTTCCACTAGCCATGCAATGCTTGCAGTGCTTTCGTTTTCTTGTCCCCATTTATCTAGTTAGCCATCTAATTGGTTATTCACTTATTAACAAATACCTGAGTATGTATTATATGCCTCCCACTATCTCGGTTGAAGATATTGAAGATACAGTTCTTTGCTCCTGTGCAATTTCTGTTTTAGCTGTGGTAGAGATAAAATAAGTAATTAAACATGTAAATATATGATATCAAGCAATAGTGCTTAGAAAAAAAGTATTGGTCTAAGCCTGGAGAGTTAGGCTAGTTTGCATGGGATTATGAGGGAAATCTGAGGAAGAAACATTTGTGTTGAGTCTTGAATAATGACAAGGAAGGATAACTGAACATTAGAGAAGTGGAGATTCTAGGCTGCTGAAATTGAGATTAGAACAAGATTGATATTTTCTTGGGAAGAAAAGAAAAATAGCATGAGTTAGAGCTCAGAAAGTACATAAACTAAAGTTTATGTACTTAGTAAGTAAGTAAACAGTGAGACCTCACAGGCTCACATTGCCCCACTGTGTAGGAGTAAGAGCTTTCCAAAAGGGTGGGAAGAAGTGATTGGGAAACTGTTTCCTGTGGAAGTGGTGTTTTATTACTGACAGTATTTGTTTCCTTCGGGCAGAGAACAGTCTGCCCCCAGTTGGAGGCAACAAAAGGATACAGTGTGTTGTTTCTTATTTTTTATTTTTCAATTTTTCTTAGACTAACCTCATTGTTAAAGGCATCATACCAGATTGCTCTTTATGACTCACTAGAGAAATGTTTGGAAAATTAATTTATTACTTATATGAATTGGTTTAGGTTTAAAAAGAGTATTCTGGATGTTGTGTGGAGATAAACATAGAATAACCAACTAGGAGGCAATTGAGTTGAGAAATGGTAATGATTACCTAAAAGTGCTACCAGTAAGCATAGAAGTCATCAGACTCTGAATATGTTTTGACTATTTTTCTTATGTCCATTTTCTCAGACCATTGTTCTTAGGCAGAGGAATAAATGTTTTCTCAGTTTATTCTGAGGCAGCAGTAGTATATGTCAAAATTTTCCTGTAACCCAGTTTTTATTGCCCTTTTCATTCACTCAAACCACAAATTCCTCTGGGCACAATACTACTGCCAAGATGTGTTTGTGTTCAGGATTAGTGATTAACCTTCCCCAGGCCTGGTGATCCTCAGCCTTGATGCAGAGGCCAAGCACTACTCCTGCTACTTCTGTGTTAATGAAGAATTTCAGGGCCTCAGACACTTTCTTGGATACTTTGGGTAGGAGTTCTCCACCAGGCATATATCAACAGGTATACTTTGTAGCTCATGCAGTAGAGGTTCTGTCTGGCTCATAGTTAAGTGTGTGAGGATAGCTTTATTGAGCAGCATCTGAGCACTAATAGGTGAGCTTATGGCGACAGAATCTCCCTTTTTGTTACTTCAGCCTGAATGTTCTATGAGGTACACTTCTCCCAATTTGATGACTCAAGACAAATGAATTTCAAGCTACAGGTCATTTGTTTGACACCTTTTGGCAGTCTGCCAGAAATTACCATTTGTACCTTTTTCCCTTTCCTATTTTGCCTTATAAAGCTGTTTAACGTATTGGTTCTGAAGAAATTAATTCAAATATGTCTGCATTTGAATGTGTTTTTGTATATATTTCTTGAAACTCTGGTTAAAATGCTACATGTACTTGTTCAGATTTGAATAATACTAGTAATCTGAAATTTCGTGGAGTGTATTTTGGTAGTAAATTTTTTTAATTTTTATTTTTTAGCTACTTGCTTTTCTTTTCAGAGAACATCTTAGAGTCTGTTTTAAATGTACCATCATAGTGATATTCATTTGGGGATCTACTTATTGTCTTGGCATTGTGGATGTTAAAGATCAGGAAGTGGGTATGTGTGCAGGGGGAGGCAGTCTAAACCCCATCCTGTTATAGAGGGTCCCAGACAGCTGAACTGAACATTTGAAGCAATTCCCAATGAACTTGCATGTCTTCCATGTCTCCTGTGGAGGATTTTAGGCACATTACACTTGTCCTAGCCTGATTGAAAATTATTTTGCCTGCAGTCTTTCCTCCCATAAGTAAAGGAGTAGATGAATCCATTAAAGTTACCACTGTTTTATCATGTCAGGAACAAATTTAAGCAACTTCATGTCTTGGAGAGTTTTGTAGTTATTTGATTAATTTTTATTGTGCTTAGAATCAAACTCATGTACTCATGCATGCTAGACAAGTACTCTACCACTGAGTTAATGTGCTCAGCCTGAAGTTTTAAAAATTAGTAAGACCAATAGAAAAGCTTAAAACAGCAAACAGTGAAAAAAATTAGTAGCTATAAGGATTTTTGAAAAATCCTATTTTTGACCTCCTTTTAAAGAAATAGATGGAGCTGGGCATGTTGGCTCATGCCTGTAATCCCAGCACTCAGGAGGCAGAGGCAGGAGGACTGCTAAGTTCGAGGCTTGCCTGGGCTACACAGTGAGCTCAGGGCCAGCCTGAATTACAAAGTGAGACCCTGTCTCAGTAACCCAGGCAAGCCTCAAACTCAGCAGTCCTCCTGCCTCTGCCTCCTGAGTACTAAGATTACAGGCGTGAGTCACTATGCCCAGTGTTGTTGTATGTGGTTACTGGGATTGAACCAGGGATCTTGCACTTGCTATGTGGGCGCTGGAAGCACTGAGATAAATCTCCAGCCCAGATGGAGTATTTCTGTATAATAGTCCTTCCATTTTATAATCCTTGATTTATTTCTTCTTAACTGTTATTTTTTTAGAAACATAATAGCTTGCCACTTTTTCTAGTAGTTCTGGTAGGAAGTACATTTTTATCTTCCTTTCTCAAAAGCAAGTTAGAGGCCAGCCTGGTCTGCACAGTGAGATCAAGGCCTGCTTGTATTGCAAAGCGAGCCCTTGTCTCACATCCCCTCATTCCCAGAAGGCTGTGTGGCTTCTTGTTAGTTTATTTGTATCTTCTCTTAATAACATTCACCCATAAAAGTTAGTTTATTCTTGGTTAGACCACTTTAAGTATTGCTTAGTATGTCAGTTTTGCAGAGGAATATAACAAGATTAAAAGTAATATTAATATAGATCTTTTTTCTTTCCTTTTAACATGGTTTGATTGTATAAGTCTAGTCAGGGGATAGAATTCACACAATGAATTGAACAGGATAAATTTTTATAAAGAATTACTAAAATGTGGTGAAAGAATGACTATAGGAAAACAGAAGAACAGGCTTACATGGGCTCCCTCTCCAAGTCTGAGGTTCCCGTCTGGAGAAGGTACAGTTATGTCCCTCAAATTAGAGGTCACTGTCTTGCCCAGGCTGGAGTCTGTAGTCTATTGGCAGTCAGAGTGATATGAAGTATGTGTCATTAGCAACAAGTAGTGGGGCACAGAGGGGATGTGGAGTCTATGTAGGAAGTTGCAGAGTGACATTCCTTTGGCCCTCTAGGTTAGCCATCCAGACCGGATGCCTTTGGAGTGCAAACCTTGTGTGGAGAGGCCACAGTATTAGTTGGCAGGTCCAAGGTTGCAAGGGTGCTTCTGTGCATGTGGCTGGGCTGGCATTCCACATAATGTACTCAGCCCAAGGCCACTGATCGACCAGGCAACATAAGGACACTGCAGAAGAGCTCTGGAATCTCCTTTCAACACTTTGCTGAGAAATCTGAATATATTATCATTGGTTTAAAGGATTTGGGTCCATCTAGTAGTGTATTTAGTCTAGATTGAACACAGAGTGGCAGGTTATTACACTAATAACTGCTACAGTACAGTTCTTTTTTTAAAATTCACTTACCTTTGCAATTACAAGTTTGTAAAAACTTTTTACTAATTACCTTTCTGAACCTTTTATTATTTGTGATTGTTTTCCTTTCTTCAATAGTATTGACGTTTTAGCTCAAGGATAATTATTTCAGGGAGGTGTTCTATGCATTGTAGTACTGTTAGCAGAATTCCTGGCCTGTGTCCACTAAATCCTACTCACAGGCACACAGATTTGACAACTGAAAACTATCTCTAGATATTACCATATCTTTTCAGCAAAGCAAAATCTGTCCTGGTTGATTAGCCCTATGTTGCTTTCTCTGGTAGAATCGGTATAAGTTTCTGTATAATAAGGATTTGTTTATTTTTTTTTACTAATTCAATTTTTTTTTTTTTTGAGACAGGGTCTCGCTTTATAGTTCAAGCTGGACCTGAGCTCACTATGTAGCCCAGGCAAGCCTCAAACTCAGCAATCCTCCTGTCTCTGCCTCCCAAGTGCTGGGATTACAGGCATGAGCTACCACGCCCAGCACTGTGGTATGTGGTATTGATTGCTGGTGGGCGTGAGTCACCACGCCCAACATTGTATGTGGGTTACTGGGATGAACTCAGGGCTTTGTGCTTGTGAGGCAGGTGCTGGAACCACTGAGCTAAATATCTGACCCTACTAGTTCAATTTTAATAAGTCTGAAATAATTATGAGTAATTTTAGAAGAGACAGTAGAAATAAATCTATTAAATTATATTTGTATGTGAATTTAAAAAGTTGTAATTTTTCAGTAGATTTTATTTCTAGTTACCTTATTATTTAGTTGAAGGGCTAGGGTTAGAACCAACTTTTTAGAGAAAACATTATAGTGTTCTACTTTTTCATTCTTTGATTCAAATGTATATGCTATGCATGCACCATGCTAGCTAGGTGTTAGAGATTAAATAACAGGGCAGTGAGTAACATGGTATATGTGAAGAACTATTTTAGTTAGCTGCCACTTTTTCTTGATACTTGATGATAGACACTTTTAAAAAGTGTTTCAAGAATAATTGTTTCCTATATGACTGGACCATGCTAAAACAGCTGTTCTTGGCACTAAGATAGTATGTATTTGGGGGAGTAGTTGGTACCAGGGATCAAACTCAGGACTTTGCTCTTGCGAGGCTGGTGCAGCATCACTGAGCTAAATCCCTGGCCCTGTGTTTATTATTTTTGTAAGAGGTGACCTATCATTGAGCTACATTACCATCACTTTTAATTTACTTTATTCATTTTTAAAAAGAAATTTGAAGTAGGGTCTTGCTAAATTCCTCAGGATGGGTTTGAACTTCTGATCCTCCTGTGTCATCCTCACAAGCACCTGAGATCTAGGTAGTGCTGCCACTCCTGGCTGTTAAGATACAGTTTTGAAACAGTTATGGACTTGAATTAGAAGGCTCAGATTCTGGTTGTGGTTCTTAATTAAATAAGTCACAACTTGGGCTGCATCTTGTGTGAAATTGTACATGACTAAGTATGTTCAAAATTCCCTATCCTGTTAGTTCTAATATAGTATGGGATAGTCTCCCACGTTGGAGTTGAAGATGGGAGTAGGAAAGGCCTGAAGCCTGTCACCTTCTGGAATCATACTGGTACAAGTAAAAGTGTTTCAGCTGGGTGTGGTGGTACATGACTATAGTCTCAACACTTGGGAGGCTAAAGCAAGAGGGCCTTGATTGTCACCCCAAAAAACCCAAAATAAAACAAAAAAAACCTCTTAATTTTATTTTCTGTATCATTATGGATGCCTAAGCAGTATGATGAAATTGCTAGTAGATTGGATTTGGACAAGTGTACTAGTAGAGGATGTGCTCTAATACCAAACTGAATGGAAACTTGGAAGATGCTTACCTGCTTTACAGAGATTTGGCTGTATAAAAATTTCTGACCATAAAACAATTTTTTACAAGTTAGAATTGTGGGTTAGGTAAAAGCTTGCTTGAAAAGCAATGTATTGAATCAGAAATGTTTGTAATCACATATTACATAAGGTGCTTATATCCAGAATGTGTAAAGAATTCCTCCAATTCAAGAAGAATTAAAGGATTTCATAGATATTTTTCCAAATAGACCAATGACCCACTCACTTTGGAAAACATGTTGGCAAATATCAAAACATTGTTACCATTATATTTGAACAAAATTGCCTGTGACCCAACAGTTTTATTCCTAAGTTGATATTCAAGAAAATTGGAAACATTCACACAAAAATTTGTGCACTCAATAATGCTACTTCTAATAGCCAAGATACACAAACATTTTATGTTCATCACCTGATTGGTAAAGTCTGGTAACTCTATAAATGGCCTTAAAAACAAATGATGTTCTGCCGGGTGTGGTGGCTCACGCCTGTAATCCCAGCACTCGGGAAGCAGAGACAGGAGGATTACTGAGTTCGAAGCTAGCCTGGGCTACATAGTGAGCTCAGGGCCAGCCTGAACTACAAAGTGAGACCCTGTCTCAAAAAAAAAAAAAAAAAGTGATGTTCTAATACATGTTTCAACAAGGATGAACTTTCAAAACCATTATGCTAAGCGTGGGGAAAGCCTTTGATATAAAAGATCACATTTCATTTAAATAAAATGTACTAACTGTGAATATATTAGCCCTGAATTGTAGACTTTTAAGAGGATGAAATTTATGGTGTATACATTATATCTTAGTACATATCTTAAAAAATTTAACCTGAGAAATTTTTAAAGGAAATTAATCAGAGATTGTTGCCTGTGATGATTTTCAGGTACCAGTTCCACACTTATTAAAATGTTTTCTACTTTTACATTTGGTGTTTAATATTTCCAGTGTTCAGAATTTTAACTTTGTTTCTTTATACAAGTTCCAGTTAACATTTAGGCTATATAAATATATGCCTTAGCAGTTAGCTATAGGAGGAGGATCAGGAGAATCACATACCTGTTTCTCCCTGGTGTTATTTGCCTTGGTAACACAAGCACTCATGCATTTGTTTGGGAATTTTATGAGAAAAATTGTCTACTTGAATAAATAAGAGGAAAATATAATACAGAAAAACTAATTTCATATCATGCTGTATGGTTAATTATGGATAAGGCCATGAAAAAAATATGTGCACATGTAATTCCAGCTATTTGGGAGGCTCAGGCAAGAGGATTACAGATTCAAGGCCACTTCCAACAATTTTGTGAGACTCAGTGTCAACAAAAGGAAAGAGGAGTAACCAAAGATACAACTCAGTAGTACAATGCTTGTCTAGCATGCATGAGACCCTAGGTTCAACCCTAGAACCATGCAAAGTACTATGCAGATGATGCCTTTCCAGAAACATCTAGTAGGAATTTTTTAAAACTTTTATGTCTCTTATTATACTATTCTTTTTTTTAATAACAATTTATTTCATTTCAGATAGATTTGACCAGTTTTGGGCCATCAATCGAAAACTCATGGAATATCCTGCAGAAGAAAATGGATTTCGTTATATCCCTTTTAGAATATATCAGGTAAGGAGTAATGTTTTGAAAAATAACCATTTGTAAAAGCTTCAGATAGGTTGAAGCATTCTTGTCCTAAATTCTTCAGTTTATGTCATAACTGAACAATATTAGGATTTCTCAGATCTGTAGCTTTTGGTGGCAATCAAGTTAGAGATTTCACTGAAATTTTTGAATCATATACACTTCTTGCTCATTATCTATAGCTTCTGTAATTACACATTAACTTATATACTATAGTTATTTACAACCTGTAAGCCAGTATTTGAAGCACTTTTGTGTGTTTCAGATATGCAGTGATAAAAATTTTTATTTTCTTGATGCACACATTCCCAGCTGAAACTGAACCAGGCAACATTTACCTTCTTGTTTCACTCACATACTATTTTATATTGAATGCCATGTGTAATTTCTGTTTTCTGTGCTTTTTTTTTTTCCTGCTGAGTTTTGCTTTTCAAAATAGACCTCAGGGCATGGTGGTGTTTTTAAACAGAAACACATATGAAATATTCATGAACATGCAGTGAGGAAGGCTAACAGAAATGTAGCAACTTCTTCAAAAATGCTCAGTGTGTGAATTGTTGTTAACATTATAGAATCGTTTATGATTCATTAATCTTATTATCTTATAAAATAAGCTCCATAGAAACATACTGTAAGGCATTCCCATGCCACCAAAGTATCTTGTGTGTGGAATTTAGTGGAATAAAATATACCACAGAGGTGGAAGACACTTCCAAAAGAAGAGTTCCAGAATTGTTTTTGAGATTTGTGTCCCAGCATTTATGTGAATTGTTCAGTTGTGCCATGTATATTTAACACTACCTGTAGTTACTTTATTGTTGAAACATTAATTTCCTGTGGGGAATGTTTATTATAGTAGTACTTAATGCTGAGATTATTACTGTCTGCATAGTAGTGCACCTTTATAGAGGAGAAATCTTCCTTTTTTAATTTGCCGTTTGTTGTGGTAGAAAACCGTCAATCTGTACCTCTTACTATGGCATCATAATAGAAGACAATTTTGGGGAAAGGAGTTTTGGTGAGGATAGAAAGAGAGAGAGAGAGAGAGAGAGAGTGTGTGTGTACAAAATGGTTTCTCTGAAGTTCTATAGCTAGATAGAAAGGGGGAAGGTAGAAAATTCTCAATTTGCTTGACAAAACCTGGCTGCTAGATGGCAGTTCTCGTAGAGCAGAACTTCTGCCTGATTCTTGCTCTGTCAAGGGAGTGGGCATTTTGTTCTTAAAGACAAAAAAAAGCCTGAGGACATTATTATTGGCTTTCATTAGAACTATACAACCTTGCTTTAGATTGTTTTTTGTTTGTTTTCTCCTTCCCTCCCTCCCTTCTTCCCTTTCTCTCTCTCTCTCTCTCTCTCTTTCTTTCTTTCTTTCTTTCTTTCTTTCTTTCTTTCTTTCTTTCTTTCTTTCTTTCTTTCTTTCTTTCTTTCTTTCTTTCTTTCTTTCTTTCTTCTTTCTCTCTCTTTCTCTTTCTTTCTTTCTTTCCTTCTTTCTTTCTTTCTCTCTTTCTTTCTCTTTCTCTCTTTCTCTCTCTCTCTTTCTTTCTTTCTCTCTCTTTCTTTCTCTTTCTTTCTCTTTCTCTCTCTCTTTCTCTTTCTTTCTCTCTCTCTCTCCCCTCCTTCCTTCCTTCCTTCCTTCCTTCCTTCCTTCCTTCCTTCCTTCCTTCCTT
>PVIC010030710.1:0-21756 GCA_004025085.1 Thryonomys swinderianus
AAAAAAAAAAAAAAAAAAAAAAAAGAAAAAGAAAGAAAGAGGAAGGACGGAAGGAAGGAAGGAAGGAAGGAAGAGCTATCCACAAAGAAAAGCCCAGGACCTGATGGATTCACTGCTGAATTCTACATGAAATTCAGAAAAGAGCTAATGCTGCTACTTCTCAAACTTTTTAATGAAATTGAAAGGGAAGCTATACTCCCAAAGTCATGCTGGGAACCAACACTACCCTAATACCAAAATCAGAGACAGATCCAACCAAAAAATAAAACTACAGCCTATTCTCTATAATGAATAAAAACACAAAAATCCTTATTGAGATACTGACAAACAGAATACAGCAAATCATCAAGAAGATTATATATCATGACCAAGTAGGATTCATCCCACAGATACAGGGATGATTCAGTGTATACAAATCAGTACAGGTAATACACCATATAACAGAGCCAAGCCAACAACCTTATAGAAAATTAGGATACATGGTCTTTATCTCTATCTGACAAAATCTATCTAGGACAAACCAACAGCCAACAAAATACTAACTGAATAAAAACCAAAGGTTTTCACTCTAAAATCAAGAACAAGACAAAGATTTCCACTATTAACACTTTTATTCAATACAGTTCTAAGAAAAAAAGAAACAAAAGGAATAAGGACAGAAATGGAAGAAGACAAATTATTATTATTTGCAGTTGACTTGATAGTCTACACGAAGACTCTAAAAACTCCACCAGAAAGACCTCTATATTTAATAACCAAATTTGGTAGCATAGCTGGATATAAAGTCCACACTCAAAAGTCAATAGCATTCCTATACAGAAATAACAAATTCACTGTGAGAGAAATTAGGGAACCCACACTTTTAACAATAGCATCAAAAAGAAAGAAAGAAATACTTAAGAATCAGTCTAATGAAGAAAGTAAAAGAGTTTTACATAGAATACTACTGTACTCTGAGAAAGGAGATTGAAGAAGATACCAGAAAACGGAAAAACATTGTTTGGGGGTAGGAAGAATCAGTAGAGTGCAAATGGCTGTGTTTCAAAAATTGTACAGATTTAATGGAAACTTGATCAAAATTCCAATAGCATATCTTATAGAATTAGAGAAAACAATCCTAAAATTGATATGAAAACAGAAAAGACCTAGAATAGGAACAGCAACTCTGGGCAACAAAAGCAAGGCAGGGGACATCAAAATCCCTGACTTAAAATTATACTGCAATAAAAGTTTCCACTATTAGCACTTTTATTCAACATAGTTCTAAGAAAAAAGGAAAGGAGTAAGGGCAGAAATGGAAGAAGTCAAATTATCACTATTTGTGTTTTTTCCTATGTAAAAATTTTATACTGCTATAAAAAGCAACATGGTACTGGGGGAAAAGTAGAACTGAGTATCAGTGGAACAGATTAGAGATGCAGAAACAACTCCAGACACCCTGAGCCAACTTATCAAGAAAGATAGCCTATTTAATAAATGGTGCTGGGAAAACTGGATTTCCACATGCTGAATAATAAAACTAAATCCATATCTGTCACTGTGCACTAAACTAAAATCAAAATGAATCAAAGAAATAAATATTGAAACAGAAACACTGCCTGCCTGAAGATAGAAGTAGAAGCCTTAAATACATTGGTGTAGGCAAACACTTTATAGACAAAACCCCAATTACACAGGAAATATCACAACTGGGCTGTCATCTTATTAAAAAGCTTTGCACAGCAAAATAAACCATTAACGAAGTGTAGAGTCAGCTCACAGTGCAAGGAAAAAATATGAGCTGTTCCTCAAAGGACTTATATCTAGAATATTTAAAGAATTCAAAAAATCAGACCTTTGAAATTTAAAGATCCAAGCATATGAAATGATTATACACTTCTCAGATGAAGAAGTAGAAACAGCAGATAAATACATGAAAAATGTTCATCATCACTGGTCATTTGTGAGATGCAAATTAAAACAATGTTGAGATTCTATCTCACTCCAGAAAGTGCTATGAAGAAATTAAGTATGAAGCGCTATGAAGAAATAAGACAATAAATGCTATCAGGGCTTTGTTGAAAAAATAACCCTTCTGGGCTGGAGGGTTAGCTCAGTGGTTCCGGCACCTGCCTTGCAAGCGCAAGGTCCTGAGTTCGATCCCTGGTAACCACATACAATGCTGGGTGTGGAGACTCATGCCCACCAGCAATCAATACCACATACCATATACCACAGTGCCGGGAGTGGTGGCTCATGCCTGTAATCCCAGCACTCGGGAGGCAGAGAAAGGAGGATTGCTGAGTTCAAAGCTTGCCTAGGCTACATAGTGAGCTCAGAGCCAGCCTGAACTACAAAGCGAGACCCCGTCTCAAAAAAAAAAAAAAAAAAAAAAAAAAGAACCCTTCTACACTGCTTATGTTTTTGTTTAATAGTAGGAAAACGTTATTGAGAAAGAAAGTTCTGCCTAAGAGGAACATAAGGGTTACCTGAAAATGGGAGCCCACCTTTGTCAAATGATGGTGGGAGTGTAGACTGGGGCAAACACTGTGGAAATCAGTGTGGAGATTCTTCTGAAAAGAAAAACTAAAGTTTCCATTTGATTCAGCTATTCCCCTTCTTGGTATCTTCCTAAAAGAATCAAAAGCATCATACCACAGTGATATATGCACATCCATGTTTGTAGTGGCAGGGGTTTGTCTTTTGTTTTTTGTTGTTTTTTTGGTAGTACCAAAGATCAAACCCAGGCCTTTGTGCTTACAAGGTAGGTGCGGTACCACTTAAGCTAAATCCCTGGCCCTATAGTGGCAGGTTTTTTTGTTTGTTTGTTTTTTGTTTTTTGCTTTTTGGAGACAGGGTCTCGCTTTGTAGTTCAGGCTGGCCCTGAGCTCACTATGGTGCCCAGGCAAGCCTCCGCAAACTCAGCAATCCTCCTGTCTCTGCCTCCCGAGTGCTGGGATTACAGGTGTGAACCACCACGTCCGGCTATAGTGGCAGTTTTTAATAGCTAAATCTTGGGAACAGCCCAAATGCCCATCAACCAATGAATGGACAAAGAAAACATGGTTATTTTATATAGTGGAGCACTACTCTGCCATAAAAGATAAACTTGAGACATTTATAGCTAAATAGGTTCACCTGGAGACCATACTTTTAAGTGAAATAAACACACACATCTAAATACTACATTGCCTTTCTAGTCTGAGAAATTAGAAGTGTAAATAAGGACAAAAATCCATAATAGATATTGTAAAATGAGGAGAAAATATTCAAGTGAGGAGAACAAGGGAAGGGGGAAGAGAAAAGAAGAGGCAAGAAAAAAGAGAATAGGATAAAAATAGAATGTCATATACAGGTACAAACTCCCTATGATAAATATCATTATGTATATATAAAATATGCCAATAAATGTTTTACTTAAAAATTATTAGGATTTGGGCCAGGGATTTAGTTCAGTGGTTCTGGCATCTGCCTTTGCAAACCAAAATCCCGAATTTGATTGCTGGTAAATGCATAGCACAATGCCGGGCATGGTGACTCACGCTCACCAGCAATCGGTACCACACACCACAATGCCAGGTGTGGTGGCTCACGCCTGTAATTCCAACATTTGGGAGGCAAAGGCAAGAGGATTTCTGAGTTCAAGGTTTGCCTGGGCTACATAGTGAGCTCAGGACCAGCCTGAACTACAAAGCAAGACCCTGTCTCAAAAAAAAAAAAAATCTGCTTTTATAACTATGGGAGAAGGTTGAAAGTGAGTCATTAGTTGACTCAGCTACTGATGATGATTTGGGTCATGTAAATCAAAGAAGTTATTAAGATATGATAGAGAAATACAGAATGAAGTCTTTGATTCAAATGAGTAAGAAAATAGTAACGTAAATAAATATTTGACTAGTTAAAATGCTACAAAATGGTCATGTACACCTGAACCATCCAATGTGAGACCTAGGTCAGAAAATGTTACAAGGTTCTTATCATTGGTGAAATCTATTGGAAGGAATGCTATCACTGTGATTCAAAGTTGGAAATTGTACCAGATGCTATGCTACAAGAGGTTTTGAAAGGGCTGGGGATTTAGCTCAGTGGTTTCAGAAACTGGCTGGTGAGCACAAGTGACTCACGCCTATAATCCCAACACTCAGGAGGCTGAGGGAGTATTGCTGTGAGTTCAAGGCCAGCCTGAGCTACATCGTAAGCTCAGGGCCAGCCTGAAATACAAAGTGAGACCCTGTCCAAAAAAATAAAAAATAAAATAAAGAGGTTTTGAAATATACTACTAATGAAATACAAGAAAATATTCTGTATGCATCAATAATAATACTAAAATATATATTTATCATGACACCTCACTATCTGAGCTAAAAGCCTTCATAGCAGAATTTACTATTCTAATCATCAGACTCTAAAGCATTTATGGAGAAATGACAGATATGGCATTGAGATTTTTAGAATAATGATACTCAAGAAATTTGAAATGTGCTACATTTTGACAACAAAAAGACAAACCAACAAAGAAAAACATTCTGACAATTTGACTTCTACACTTGATCTTAACCAAAAGGCAAAAAAGCAATGACAATTTGGCTTCTGTTTGTTCATTTTTTGAAAGCTTTCTTTCAAACTATCAAGTAATGTATACAGTGTCCAAATACATGACAATGGATGAATAACCTGGATCATTTTATGGTTGTTGAAGTTTATGGCAATATATGCCAAATAAACCTTCCAAATACAGAATAAAAATATATGCCCTGGTAAATATGAGGACATTTTACACCTTAAATTTACAAATTAATCCTGGAACTCAACCACTAGGTCTTTATTTATGCAGTAATAAACCCTATTATTTTGTAAACAGACTTGTTGCACCTATTTCAAGAAGTAACCCAAATGTCACATTCAAGGATTTGTTCACTAGTTACTCATTAACATTACATTTGCTAAAGGAACACCGGTTGACCTGCTCAAGAACTTTTGCAAGAACAAAGCCAAGGTTCTGGAAAATATGTTGAAAGTTTAGAATAGAGGAATGATTAGTACCATCTCTGGGTTTCAGAAAGACCTAACATCAGTCTTCTATATGGTGAAGAGAAAACAGTATTGATACAGTCAACATTATACCATGATAATAAGAATGATAGTGAAGCTGAGTGTGGTGTTACTTGTAATCCAAGCAGTTGGGCAGGCATTGAGGCAGGAGGATCCTGTGAATTCATGGTCAACCTGTGCTACATAGTTGAAGGCTATCCTGGACTACTTAGTGAGACCCTATCTCAAAACAAAGACTCATAGAGAGTCCTCAAAAGAAATGAAGCAATAAATTGTTGTATTTTACAACAAAATGAAAGGCAGAATAGATGTTGTTGATGAGTTATGTGACAACTATGAGGTCACTCGAACACAAAGTGTTGGCCAATGGTTTTGTTTTACTTGATCCTATGTCAAGCATAAATACTTTCATAGTTCATAGTTCACAAAGAAGATAAGCACAAAATATCACAGAGAAATTTTCTTAGAGGATTAGGATTGGAATTGATAAATCATCAATTACAACAGAGGAAGAGCAGTATGAATCTCCCCCAAAGAGCTGTGCAAAAGAATTCTGGAGCAGACTAGTGAGTAGACAGGTGAAACATCATAATAACCTTCTACAAAAACGAGAAGACCAGCAACATGCCCAGTATATCCTACCAAAGGAGACAGAAAAACAAACCATCTTTACCTTGGGGCCTGGCCTTCCATAAATGCACCTCCAAGCCACAGTTGTAATGAGTTCTCAGAAGCACTGACTCCCTCAAAGGCCTAACCCTATCTGACTGCCTATATTTCTACCTAACTTAGCTGTCAATAAGTACAGTAAGAGTATAGCATATGTAAATGTGTCCTTCTTTCTCCTTTGATGGCACTCAATGCCTTCTAAATAAAGGAAAGAGGTGGTAGAAATGGGTGATTTATGACCTTAGGAAGACACTGAGACAGGTGTTAGAATGATTTAATGTCAGATGATTCCCTTACAGGTATATATCTGTGGTTTCTGTGAAAAATTTAGATAGTTAAGGGCAAGTTTATGAAGCACTGGCTTTGAACTTATTTAGAGTGTAAATTTTATTAGTAAAATTTTGACAATCTCAAGGTTTATTTTAATGAATAAGTAACTAAAGTTTATTTTTCTACTTTCCTCATCTCTTTAGATTACTTTGTTTATAAACTGTTTTGTGTTACTGATGAGGATTAAAATCTGTAACTTACTTCAGTTCAAATACACATTGTGATTTCTGATAATGGCAATTATGACACTAAAGATGCTTTGAAATTTCCAATTAGTCAAATGGAACTATCATGATTTTAAAACACCAAGAATACTGAAATTAAGGGATGAAATTCAAAACACAAGATTAAAAAGGAGATGCTCACTATTCTGGGGACCATCAAGTGGTACTTCTTTCTTGAGTGCTTTTAGCTGAATGCCACACTCACAGCATTATTTATAAAAGCATGAAAGCGGGGGATGATCATAATGTCTAAGAGATAGTTAAACCTTAAATTCCTCATTCCTTATAGCAATATCCTGGAACACCAGGCAGTTGTGGGAAAAAAAAAAAGCATATGTGAAATTTTCAAGTGGGAAAATTGCTATAATGTGAAAAGAGAAGAGAATATTAGATTATAGGCACTATGATCAATTACATACATAAAACTATTCATGTGACAATATCAACAGTGACTAATTGGTATTAGAATTATAGGCAATTTTTAGTTTTTTGTTTGTTTTTTTGCAGTACTGGGGATTGAACTTGGGCCCCTGTGCATCCAAGGTTGGTGCGGTACCACTTGAGCTAAATCCCCAGCCAATTTTGAGTTTTATAATGTACAAGCATCATGCTTTTTAAAATGAGAAACTAGGAGATCTTTTTATAGTTTAAATTTTTATTAGTACATATTTGCAGTACATAATGATTACATTCATTGTGTTCGTATATTTACCTAACATATCTTGATTGTTTTTCTTGCTTTCCCTTTCCTTTCTCTCCCTTCCCCTTTTTAGATAACAGGTGTATTTTATTTTGGCTTGGAGGCAGGCAAGCTGAGCACCTATTTGAAAGTTCTTTGTATGACAGACAAAATAAGCTTGACTTGGTTCTTCATGCTTTTCTTCAGTAATTACTTCTGTGGGGAGAGTAGGGTGAGGTGATCTTAGAACTCAGGACAGCTCTGTTTGGGAGAAAATGCATCAACCTCCAGGGCAAGAAATGCAGGGTAGCCTGGTTTTCTTGAAAGTAAAGTCTACAAGTCTTGCACACACTTGTTTCTTCTTTCCAGTTGGTTAGATTTAGTAGGGTTTGGTGATTTCTTCTTCAGTGATTGGACTGGTCAAGTTACATGTTGCTGGACTTTTGAAGAGATGAGCCATGAAGGAAAGAATTCAAAGGCAGTTGTTTAAAAACAACTTCTGGGGCTGGAGATTTAGCTCAGTGGTTCCAATGCCTGCCTAGCAAGCACAAGGTCCCTGGTTCGATCCCAGGTAACTACATACAACAATACTGGCCATGGTGACTCATGCCCAACAACTGTCAGTACCACATGCCACAATGCCAGGTGTGGTGGCTCACACCTGTAATCCCAGCACTTGGAAGACAGAATCAGGAGAATTGCTGAGTTCCAGGTTTGCCTGAACCACATAGTGAGCTCAGGGCCAGCCTGAACAACAAACTGAAACCCTGTCTCAAAAAAAAAAAAAAGCACAGACCTTGGTCCATGATTTTTTTTTTTTTTGAGAAAGGATTTTGCTAAATTACTAAATTCCTTAGATGGGGTTAAATTTACAATCCTCCTGCCTTAAAGTGATGGAATTAGAAATGTGTGCTATCAAGTTCAACTGCTTGTGACCTTTCTAAAAAAATTTACATATGGGCTGATGATGTAGCTTAGTAGTAGAGCACTTCCCTAGCATGTATGAAGTCCTGAGTTCAATCTCTAGTATGAGGGGGAAAAGATCTATATACAATTTTAATTTGGGAAAAACACTACTTAATAGTTTTTGCTTTTCTCCCATGATTTATAAGTAGTACACACAAAAACTGTGCCATTGTTTACAACTATGTTGTCTCTGATAAGTAATTAATTACTTTCTGAATTATATTATTTTTGATTTTTATATATTTTCTTTTTTCTTTTTTTTGAGACAGGGCCTTGCTTTGTAGTTCAGGATGGCCCTGAGCTCACTATGTAGCCCAAGCAAGCCTCAAACTCAGAGAAATCCTCCTGCCTCTGCTTCCTGAATGCTGGGATCACAGACTTGAGCCACCACACCCAGCATTGTGGTATGTGGTTACTGGGGATTAAACTCCAGACCTTGCACTTGCAAGGCACATGCCAGATCCACTGAATTAAATCCCCAGCCCATTTGTCTGGTTTTTTTGCTGTGTACCTCAGGCTGACTTTCCACTCACTATGCAGCCCAGGCTGGCCTTGAATTTGTGGCAATCCTAACTAAACAGGACTCCATACTAGCAACAAAACCTTGCCACTACAAGCACCTGCAAACTCAGCACAAACCAAACCAAACAAACAGAAAATTATGGAAACATGAGAAGACAAGTAAAGTAATACCTCCAAAACTCCCAACTCCCCCAAAGCCAATCCATAGTGTACCAAGGAGGAAGAAAGCAAAATTAGTTTTTAATTTAAAATGTCCTGTTTTTTGTTTGTTTGTTTTTTTGAGACAGGGTCTTGCTTTGTAGTTCAAAATGGTCTTGAACTCACTATGTAGCCCAGGCCAACTTTGAACTCACAGCCATCCTCCTGCCTCTGCCTCCTGAGTAATGGTATTACAGCTGTGAGCCACCACACCCGGCATAAAATGTGCATTTTTTTTAGTTAGGTTTTTCTTTTTTTTAACTATACCTCCTATTTTTGGTATTGGATATTAAACTCGTTGCCTTGCACTTGCAAGGCAGGTGCCAGCACCACTGAACTAAATCCCCAGCTCCAAAATATGCGCTTTTAAAGAAATTATAACAAAGAACATTTCAGTTAATATATTTAGAAAAAAACATTTGTAAATACTATTATTTTTAAAAGTGTTTCACATAGTACAACATTAATTCACGTAGTAAATAACTAAAGGATTGTATATTCCAACTTGAAAGCAGATTTTCCAAATAAAGACCTTACCATTTGTTCTTTAAAACAGTTTTCAATCCCAGCTTGTAACATTAGGTCATTCACATTCTTCTGCAAGTCCTCGATACGATTTCCCATTTCTTCTGGTACAATGTTAAGGAAAACTACATGTGTGGAACTGGAGTAAGAACAGCTAGCCTGACGTGCCCTTGGAGACCCTGCTTCAGCGTAGGTATGCGTGAACGTCCCATGACAGAAGCAACTTTTAAAATGAAGGAACCAAAGACAAGTCTAATGTCATTGAAAGTTTGCTACCCCCTGAGCTTTTCTTAGTGTGTACCTTTTAATCTTTAGGCTGTGAGCTCAGTTTTGAAAATTCAGCTCACCTTCTGTAGGTATGGACTTGGGATATGAGTTTGGTATGTTTTATCCAAACTTGGAGTATAAATATAATGGAAATTAACTTTTTTAGAATCAGTTTCTCTATGGTTTAATTTTATCATGTTTGAGAATAATTTGTCTCCTGTGCAAACCCATCTTCAAAATCAAAAGTTAAAAATAAGTTGTTCCGGATGTAAATATTTTGCACTATTTTTAAAGAAATACGGTTAACTGTATAATGTGAGCTCAGACTGGGCGAGTCATAGGGTATCCTTACACGAATTTGCTCAAACGGGAAGCTAAGCTTTAAGTTCTAAGACAAAACAGTGAGCTGCTGAAGTCAAAATAATAGTAGCCAGAGCCTTGTGTAGCGTCTTATGTTGGAGCCTTCTGTATTATTCTCTGAGGTTCCTGATTGCCAACAACAGTCTGCAGGCCACGCCACAGAGGCGCTTGAGGGAAAGTCCCAAGAGACAAGTACTGTACAGTTGTGCTCTTTGAACTTTGCACTTGCCACTCAAATATTTTGTATTGCTGGTCAAGCAGGAAGTCAAATCTTCTGGAAGAGGTAAACGGTAATTAATCCATCAGGACGTCACCATCAAAGTATAGATGTAAATAAACAATTATTCCCTAATGGCACAGCACAAAAAGATACCCATAATGATAGAAAAAGGATATTTCTGTAGATTAACGTCTCAGTAAGAGCTTGGAAATGTTCTTGAAGTTCTTGAAGTAGATTTTCTGCCTGAAAAATTGACCCATGAGGCAACTGAATATTTACCACTGGCGTAGGCCACTGCAGATATTGTCCAGTAACCGACCACACGTGGTATGCTAATTTCTGACAGAGGCACCACGAGCTGCAACAAGCAGATCATGCAAAACTGCATTGTAAGCAAGCCCTGTACTTCCTCAGACCACAAGACCTTTTAGAACCATCACACACCTCAGATGTGAGGGCTGACTGGAAACAGAGGTCTGGACGCTAACATAAGAAAAAAAACCTCAGTCACCTTGGTCCCTCAGGAATTCTTCAGAGGAAACAAAAATCGTCCTTGGGTTACAAAAAGTGTGTCCTCCTCTTCATCCTTAAATGTTTACTAGCTGGTCTTACTATTGGAGTTTCAACTTCTCTTGCTTAAGTATTGTGCAGAAATGTTGCTACCTCTATGTTTCTTCCTTATACTCAGGGTGTTTATTAGCTAGTATTCCTAGTGTAGTTAGCATTATTTACCAGGACACACTATATATTGCTACTATAACTGCTAGCGTTTCGTGTTTGTATGCTGTATTATAGTTACACCTTGAAATCTACCTCTGTGTGACCCAAGTCGCCCCCACCCCACTTTGGATCCATCCTCAGAAGGGAACATCAGTTCCCAGGATCCCGAGTGCTGCTCCTACCACAGATAAGCAATCCACTGCCCTTAGCCCCAGGCGGCTCCTTTAATCAGGAGACATCTAACTTGGTCAGGAAACGGTAGGTTATGTACAGCTAGTAAACTTGTTTTAACAGAACACATTTATCAGCTGAGGTTCTGAGACCGCAACTTGCTTTGGCAAATAGGAAAGCAAGAATTGTGCAGCGAGGATTCGGGGCGCTGTCCCAACTCACTCACACGTGGGCGGGGCCAGGCTGGGAGGTGGGGAAAGAAACGACAAGGAGGGCGGAGCTCTGGAGCGGGAGGAGGGACGGTTGTGAGGGGGGTTGGGCGGTGCTTGGGTGGGGGCAGGGCTGGAGTGTAATGGAAAAAATACTGGGGACAGGATCACACTGGGGGCGGGGCTTGGGACTGAGCTGGGCTGCATCAGGGGTCTGTAGGTCGAGGAGGAAAGTATTCTAAATTGTCCCCCGATCCGCCGCTGGCCCCACAGGCGCAGCCCCAGGATCCCCGGGCCTGGGCCTAGGACGGCTAGGAGGGTGGGCGGGGAAGCCACTCACCTTGTACCGTAGTTCGTCCCCGTGGGGGGCCTCAGCTTCGGGTGCCTGTGTGTCCATGTGCTCCGGGGCCCAGCGTCGTAAGGTCGTGGGTCCCGCAAACAGGGAGGCCCCTGGCCTTTGTGTGGATCCGGCCGGACAGAGCCGGGGGTGGGGCGCGGGCCGGCGTGGACCGGACCAGGAGCCGCCAATCCGGATCGGCTGGATTCTCACCGTCGCAGGTGGGTATCGGGGAGAGCTCCGTGGGGGGAAGGTATATCGCTCTTCGCTCTTGGTACAGTGGCACAGTGGCACCCCGCGAAACCGACCGTCTCTTGGTTCCTGAGCGCACAGCTCTGGGCGCCGTACACAGCTACAGGCGGGGCAGAGGGCGCCCGCATCCAGAGCTCCCTCCTCGGTCTGAACTGCCCGGTATTGGCAGGCTCCCCCGCCCTCCCAGCCGCCCTTTACCTTTGTCTCGGTACAGCGTTTTTCTAAGTGTGTCACCTCTTAATGAGGTTCCAGGAAGGCTCCACCCAGCAGCCCCACACAGCTTCAGACACAGAGATGGCACTGAATCATCAGGTCAGTCACCTCTGGAATCCCTGCCACCTCTGTGGTGCCAATTCCAGAACTAAGAACGGTTATATGCAAAACCGATTCCCAGGGCGTCACCAACACGCACGTCTCTAATTCCGGTTTCACGGAGCATTTAGAAGAAGCAAATTCGCAGGATCCTTTCAGAACAGAGTTGTGGCTGGTGAGTCCCCTATGGGTCACCTCCCATTGGCCACACTCTTAGGACATTTTACAGGTCTGAAGCTGGGGAGGGAGCAGGGCTTTTTATCTGGGTTACCCCAAGGTCTTCAGTCCCTTGTCCGGTAACAACACACAGATTCCCAAGGCGCTTAATGTGTGCTTCAGTAAAATATGACCTCACCAAGACGCCCAACATCGTCAGTCAACAGGAAACGACGACGATGAGACCTCGCATCACACCCACTGGGGAGGCTGGAATAAGTGGGAGGGGTGAGAACTGCAGCCCCTCAGATCCAGGCAGGTTGAGATGTGAAGCGATGCTGCACCCTTATGGGAACTAGCTGGTGCATCCTTACAGGTGAACTTAATTACCACCTGGCCCAGCCACTGTGCTCGAGAAAAATGACACAGAAATTCAGACACCGGCTCTATAGCATTGTTACTAGCCATAGTCGGAAAGGGAAACAAGTGAAATGTCCATCAACAGATCACCGAATAACAAATGTGCTGTATCTCTTACGATGGAGTCTTACTCAGCCTTCAGAATGGAATCTGATACATGCTACAATATGGATGGACATTAGAAACACTATGGCAGCGAAACACTAAGTGACAGAAGCCAGCCACAAAAGGCCATGTCACCTGTATAAAAAAATCAAGACAGGCAAATCCATGGAATCAAAAAGTAGATTAGTGGCAACAGGAGTATATGGTGGAAGAATGAGGAGAGACCGCTTTATAGTTACTTCTGGCGGCACAGAAATGTTCTGACAGGTTGTGGTGCTGGCTGGCTGCACAACCCTGTGAAAGAGAAATGAATTATGTTATTAGGGTTCTTTTTTTGAGACAGGATCTTGCTCCTGCCTCAGCATCCTGAGTAGTAGGATTGCAGGTTTATGCTATTGTGCCCACCTATGAACTATGAGAATGACAGAGTGTAAATGAGTGAATTATACATATCTCAGACAGGCTAATAAAGTTACAATTTTTTTTGAGACAGGGTCTGACTATGTAGTTCAGGCTGGCCCTGAGCTCACTATGTAGCCCAGGCAAGCCTCAAACTCAGCAATCCTCCTGCCTCTGCCTCCTGAGTGCTGGGATTACAGGTGTGAGCCGCCACGCCTGGCATTATGGTATGTGGTACTGATTGCTGGTGGGTGTGAGTCACCACGCCCAGTATCGTTGTCTGTGGTTACTGGGGACAGCACCAGGGACTTTGCACTTGCTAGGCAGGCACTGGAACCACTGAGCTAAATCTCCCGCCCAAGTTATGATTCTTTTTGCATTTTTTTTTTTTTGAGACAGGTTCTCACTTTGTAGTTCAGGCTGGCCCTGAGCTCACTATGTAGCCCACACAAGCCTTGAACTCAGCAATCTGCCTGTCTCTGCCTCCCGAGTGCTGGGATTCAGGTGTGAGCCCGGCACTGTGGTGTGTGGTATTGATTGCTGGTGGGCGTGAGTCACCATGCCCAGCACTATATGTGGTTACCGGGATTGAACTCGGGACCTTGTGCTTGCGAGGCAGGCACTGGAACCACTGAGCTAAATCTCTGGTCCATGATATATATTTTTTTAAGTATAAATGTTTTATGATTTTCTGTATCCTTTTGTGCTTTTCTCTTTTTTATTTTGTTTAATTAATTGATTTAGTTTTTGCAGTACCAGGGATTGAACTCACGACCTTGTGCTTGCAGGTCAGGCAGCAGCACCACTGAGCTACATCATCCCTCCCCTTTCTTTTTTACTCTAGAAGGACCTGCAGTGGAAGCACTGAGTTCTAGAGGCCAGATGGGAATTATGAAAGCTGGCCTAGAGTTACAATGGCCAGGCATAGGGCTTAGTCCCTCCCCATAGTGGACTAGGAGTGAGAGATCCTACTCAATAATGTTTGGTTTCTCTTTGCAGGTGGCTGTGAGGAGGTGGGAAGAGCAATGGGCAGCCAAGTTGGCAGCTGCCCACAGAAGACACTGGACAGTGAGCTAAAAGGAGTCCAAGTCTATGGTGTTTCTTAGGAAACATGCTTCAGCTTCAGGGACTTGGACCAAGCCGATCTAAGGAGAGAAGAGGAGAAATGATTCAAGAAACAGACAAGATCACTACAGCAGCTGACCTGGCTTCACCCCCTCAGTTCTCTGGAGAATATTCTGGGGTGGGCAGAGCTTGGACTTGATGCCTAGAGCCTGGGCATAGGCAAGGCTGTGTGTGGGTGGGTCTTCAGCCCACAGGTACAAACCAGTCAGTCAGTCATCTCACCCAGCCTCCTTCCCTCCCTTCCTCCCTTCCTTCTTTCCTGTCTGGCATCCTTCCATCCTTCTTTCTGGAAGAACTTTCCTTTGCATTTTCACTCTAGTGACAGCATAGTCGTGGCAGGACCCACACCTGCCCTCTGGTGTGGGAGCCAGGTGCTTTAGTAGGGGTGGCATGAGGAGGCTGAACAGGCAGTTTCCCAATCTCCACAGGCGTGAGGCTGCTCCCTGACTGGTTGGCCTCTCACACCTTGTTTGCAGGCAGAATCCACTCAGTTCACAGTCATAGATATTTCTGGCATCTGCTGCTTTGAACAGGGACACTGGAGCTGGTGAGCATCTTGGAGCTGGATCCAGTCAGAACCGGTTGGCAACTAGTGCCAGGTGTTGCTCTGACTAATGAACATGTGCTCCATTGGATTATGCTCTGTAGGTTATGACAATGTAAAAGGATGGGGAACAGCCTGGCTGCAGGAGTCTTGATCGAGAAATGCAGGAGGCTGAAGATCCTCTGGCTCCATTGCTTGAGCCCCTGTCCTCTGACGCAGTCCTGGGGGAGGCGCCCAGGATTCACTGGTCTGCCTCATGATCCTGCAGTTCAAGCCTCTAGACCATTCTGAGAGGGACCAGCTGCCATCTGATGTACCAGACGGTCCTGTCAGCTGTGAAAGCAAAGACCTCAGGCCTCAACAGAGAAGCTTAGCAGATCTGAGTAGAGTCTGGTCCTCAGTTGGGTCTCACAGAGATGACTCAGGGCCATTATAGGGTAGTTTCTTTAGAAATGGCTCACCAGTCAAAAGTAGTCTAGGTTCTTGCCTCAAACAAAGAACTGGGTGAGACTAGCCCAAAACGGTGCCAAATGTTTATTTGAAAAGTATGGGGTGAGTGGGCATGGAAGAAACCAGCACTGCAGAGCAAACTTGGGCTGAACAAAGAGAAAAAGAGGGCAAAAGTAAAAGTACATGCCATGTCTGAAAAATGTGACCTGGGCTACTTGCACGACAGCAGCTTTCCACGACACATCTCATGGGAACTCATAAGTTCTACACACAGGGTCTTAAGAATCATTTGGTGCTCTTCTGGGACCTTGTCATTAACAGGTCCAACTCAGGATTGCCTCACCCTTTCTCCTGTATCAGGACCTCCCCTCAGTAAACCAGCAGTTTCCTGAGGAGAGCACTGGAGGTTTCACAGAGGTGCCCGGGGTTGCTCTCTGGCCTGGGAGCAGAGGAAAAGCAGCACTCAGGCTGGAGGTGGTGCTTCAGGCTGGGCCATAGGAAATGGCAAAGGAAAAAAACCCACAGCATAGGAATCCTTTGTGACTACCAGAGATTTCAAAGGAAGATTATGGAAGTGAAGCCATTGCAGGGGTGGTGAAATCCTTCATTTCTAAAATAGGTGATTGGGTCCTTGAAACTGAAGTATGCATCTAACAGAAACATCACAGCTTGCGCTCCCTATGAGTGTCTTCTGTAGGCAGCTGCAAACTTTTCTCCCCATCTCTTCTCCCATCTCTTCATAGCCGCCTTCAAAGAGAAACTAGAGGCTGTTTGGGCTGGGGATAGTGAGAGTCAGTGATGGTGAGGGGATCAAGACCAGGTGATTAAAAAAGCTCATTGGTGGGCCGGAGATTTAGCTCAGTGGTTCCGGCGCCTGCCTCGCAAGCGCAAGGTCCTGAGTTTGATCTCTGGTAACCACATACAATGCTGGACGTGGTGACTCACGCCCACCAGCCATCAATACCACATACCACAGTGCTGGGCGTGGTGGCTCACGCCTATAATCCCAGCACTTGGGAGGCAGAGGCAGGAGGACCGCTGAGTTTGAGGCTTGCCTGGGCTACATAGTGAGCTGAGGGCCAGCCTGAACTACAAAACAAGACCCTGTCTCCAAAAAAAAAAAAAAAAAAAAAATCCCCTTGGTGTCCTCTCTACTTTTAGAGCCCATTTACCACGTAGTACACAGCACCTGTGCTCACCGAGAAAACCTTGCAACACCAGGCCAGTGAAGGACCTGGTGGGGCTTGTGAATGAATAAGAGACTGATTCTTGGTGAGGTTTGTCATAAAATGGTCCAAGGAGGCCCCTAAAGTGGAGGTGGTAAATTTTGACTCACCCCACCTACAGGAAAAGTTGCAGGCTTGAGATTTCTATTGCAGAAAAAAATTTTTTTCAAGATGAATCAGAGGCATAAAGTGGTATGGCAGGCAGAATTTAAAGTTCACACTCAAAGAAATAAAGTGCCAACCATGTTCATGGGCTGGGGATGTATGTTAATGTTTGAGCCATTACTTAGCACATTTGAAGCCCTGGGTTCAATCCCCAGCACCAGAAAAGTGAGGGGGAAGACACAATGCCTTATAGTCAGGAGCTGGGGATATTTATATTTGGGGAAATAAAAAAAAATCTGTGCAACTTGTGAATCTACAGAGACTTTAGGCTTGGTTTACAGAAGAAAAATATGGCTCTCCCACAGGTCAAAAGACAATGGCTCATTTTATAGAAGAAAGGAATGGGTCCAGTTGTTTGTTTTGCTGTTTTTTCTTTTTTAAGATTGGGGGGCCTAAAATGTATTACCTAAAAGCATTCTTTGAAACCTTTGAAATCTGTTCCTCTGTGTTGTGAGGTTTCTGCTCTTTACCTTAACATCTGAGTTAATCTATGAGTTTAAAGTTTCTTTAAGGGTTTGCAATACAATGGATCTGGAAGAAAAGACGCATAAAGAACCCTGGGCAGTATAGATATGGAGAACCTTGGGCAACTTCAATTGTGTCCTGAAGTTGTAGTTTTCTTTTGCTCAAAAAAATTAATTCATTCATTCATTAATTAACACAGACCAGTCATGTGATACAGAAATTCTACTTCCGAAAATATACCCAAAAGGATTGAAAGCAGGTCACAGTAACATTAATAGAGGAAACAACACAAGTGTCCATCCTGTTTACCAGGTGAGTGGATAAGGTGGTGTATACATATAGTGGAGTAAGGATGGGGTACATGCCTGGAATCTCAGGACTGGGAGACCAAGGGAGGAGGTTTGCAAGTTCAAGCCCAGCCTAGGCAACTTAACAATGAGACCTTGTCTCAAAATAAAGATTATAAAAAGGGCTAGGAGGGCCGGAGGGTTAGCTCAGTGGTTCTGGCGCCTGCCTCGCAAGCTCAAGGTCCTGAGTTCGATCCCCGGTAACCACATATAATGCTGGGCATGGAGACACGCCCACCAACAATCAACACTGCATACTACAATGCCGGACGTGGTGGCTCACGCCTGTAATCCCAGCACTCGGGAGGCAGGGACAGGAGGATTGCTGAGTTCACGGCAGCTTGCCTGGGCACCACGGTGAGCTCAGGGCCAGCCTGAACTACAAAGTGAGACCCTGTCTCAAAAAGCAAAAAAAAAAAAAAAGGGCTAGGAATGTAGTTCTCTGGACCATGGGTTCAGTCTCTGGTGTAGCAAATAAATTTAAAGTTTTATAAAGAAATACAACTGAGTCTTAAAAGGGAAGGAAATTTGTCACATGCTACCACATGGTTGAACCTTGAAGACATTACAATTGGTGAAATAAGGCACAGGTAAGGGACAAATACTGCACAATTCCATCTATATGAAATACTCAGAGAATTCACTGTAAAAACAGAATAGACTGATGATGGGCACAGGAACTGAAGAGGTGTGGGGAGTCAGTAGTGTCAGTAGGGACAGAGTTGCAGTTTGGGAAGATGTAAAGTCCTAGAGATGAGTGTGATTGTGCAGAACATGGAGTGCAGAACTCAGTGTCTCTGAATTTTGTTCCTAGAAATGGTTAGAATGGTGAATTTACAGTATGAATATTTTCCCATGATAATTTTTTTGAAGTACATGTTCTCAGATTGAAAGCCTGGGACCTAGGACACCTGGCTCTGGCCTGATGGGCATCTACTCAGAAAGTCTGAGAGCCACATACCTCTCTCCCAGGAATTAATCTCTTTCATTCAGTCCTTACAATGCCCGATTAGGGTCTAGAGTTTTATTTCCGCATGGGAGACAAAGCCATTGAAAGTGAAAAGAGAATTCACAAACTGCAAAGAAAATTAACTTTCAAAACCAGGTTTAGGGAAAAGATCTTCAGGAGGTCATGTGAGTCTGTTTGTGGAAGAGTTATGTTTGTTTTCATTTCATTGAGAACATGTTTATTTAAAAAACTGAAGTAAAACCTACTTATATTGTCAGTCAATATCAATATAAAGTAATGGTTTTATGTTTAATTTTCAGAAAAACCTGTTTCCCATCCATGCACTAACCAGACCTCAGCCTGCTTAGCTTCCAAGATCGGGCACATTGGGTGGTATGGCCATAGATAGAAAAATATCTAAAAAGACTTTTGGGGAGAAATTCCCTCTAGTGTCTCTTTTATCAGATGTTTTTCACAACTTCCTCTGTTTCTCTAAACCCTCTAATTATACTGGTGCAGTAATCTCCATTCATACACATTTAAAAATTACTAATTGCTCTTTTTTTTTTTTTTTTCCCTTGAGACAGGGTTTGGACTTTGTAGTTCAGGCTGACCCTGAGCTCACTATGTAGCCTAGGTAAGCCTTGAACTCACAGCGATCTTCCTGCCTCTGCTTCCTGAGTGTTGGGATTACAGGTATGAGTCATCACACTCGTCACTGTGCTATGTTGTTATTGGGGATCGAACTCAGGACCTTGCACTTCCAAGCAGACACTGGAACCACTGAGCCAAATCCCCAGCTCTAAACTTTTATTTTTTTAAATTTTTTTTATTTTCCTAAGCTTTTATTTTTAACACTCTGCCCATCAACTATTTTTTAAAACCCATTTATAATTTCCTGTGCAATCTTAAGCCCAGTTCAGATGTATTGTCTTTTCAAGGAAGAGCAGTCCCAAATGTTGGACCGTATACTGGGTAAATTGAAGACAACAGCTTTAAAATTGCACTGAACGTTAGGACTCCTAGAAGAGCTGCTCCTATCACACCCCAACATTGCAGGGCCAGGCACTTGGCATTCTTGGTTTTAAAGATCCCTGGTGTTGTGATGTGTAGCCACGTGGACTGAAGCTTTGGAACGATAAAAGGATTTAGGAGAGCAAGAAAAGGGGGATTAATTTAAATCTCCCCAAAAGCAGAAAAGACCAAGGTTTTCAGTGTTTCAACTTTGGATAGCCCAGAGTGCTACTGTGATTTGTTTAGGATGTGAAACAGGATATATTTAAATTGAATCATATACCACTCTCGAATACACATTAAAAATTAAGTATAATTTATATAAATTGGTCAGGGCATTTAAAAGATATGCCCATAGTCTGGTGGCTCACTCAGGCCTAGAGGGAAGCAGTGAGCTATTGAATTTAAGATGCTACAATATGGGCCAGAGATTTTGCTCAAAGGGTCCGGTACCTGCCTAGCAAGCACAGAGTCCCTGCTTCAATCCCCAGTAGCCACATACAACAAAAGCAGGCGTGGTGACTCACACCCACCAGCAATCAGTATCACACACCACAATGCCAAGTATGGTGGTTCATCACTGTAATCCCAGCACTTGGGAGGCAGAGTCAGGAGGATTGCTGAGTTCGAGGCCTGCCTGGGCTACAGAGTGAGCTCAGGGCCAGCCTGAACTACAAAGCAAGAGCCTGTCTCAAAAAAAAAAAGAAAAAAGAAAAAGGCTATGAAGTAATGTGAAATTATGAAAATATAAAATGTAACTGTAAAATACTTGGTCTCAGAGCCTAAGGCTATAATTTATTTAAAAGATAATAAAGCTAGCATGAAACTGGCTGTTACCTGTAATCACAATTCTTTGAGAGGTTAAGAAAAGAGAATTGCGAATTAAAATCCACCCTGGAAAATTTAGCAATTTAATGAGACCCTGTTTAAAAATAAAAAAATAAAAAGGGCTGGGGATGTGGCTCAGTGCAATATGTCGTGCCGCAAAAACAGAAAAAAACAAATATATAAACAAATATAGACAAATATATATATGTAATATAAAAATGCAAGATGATTAGGTGACTATATTGAAGAACTGCAGGTACAATGTATATGCACTGTATGTGCAATCTTAGGGTTTTGTTTGTAATTAAACAATGAAATTTAATAACATTTAAAACAAAATATTAAAGCAAGTTAAATCAACTTTTTATTTATAATTTTACATTACATTGTAGCATCTCAGATCTGTAGCAGCTCACTGCCCACATGTGGGCCCGAGTGGCAAGGCCGTGGGCCGCTTCAAACTGATCATGCTTCTGAGAGGCTGCACTCTGCGGTGTGTGTGGGCAAAGTGTGACCTTTCTGACCAGTTTGCCACTCTGTGCATGTGCCCATCCACAGTTCATGATTAGTGACATAGGAAAGTTGGATGCATGTCTATTATGTCCCACTTTGGTAAAATTATTAATGTATGTTTTTCATGGAGCTGAGTTTCTCAAGCTATTTTGTGATCCCCAACATGTTCATGGATGCTGCATAGAGGCATGGAATTCCAGGGATGGAACCTTTACTAGCTGATAGAATGTACCACCCACCTCCCCCACTTTAAGGGGTGTGGCTATTGATTAAACAAACATGTGCCCTAGGATAGGTATTACCATTATGTATATCTAAAATGTACCTTAGGGCTGGGGACTTAGCTCAGTGGTCCCAGTGTCTGCCTAGCCACCACGAGGTGCTGAGTTTGCTCCCCAGTGTCATACACCACAGTGCTGAGCTTGGTGGCTCATGCCTGTTATCCCAGCATTCAGGAGGCAGAGGCAGAAGAATTGCTGAGTTCAAGGTTTGTCTGGGCTACATAGTGAGTTTGGGCTCAGCCTGAACTACAAAGCAAGACCCTGTCTCAAAAAAACAAAACAAAACAAAAAACCCTAAAAAAAAAGTCTCCACCTACCTGTGATCACTCATCTCCTGTCTGCCATGTATTTCCTCCTCTGGCCAAGGCAACACAGACTTCTAATGTCTCTTGAAATTGAGCTTTTCAAGTTTGTGTGGACCTAACAACTACTTATGAGGTTTAACAAACTCAGTTCCTGATCTGGAAGAGTGAGAGTCAGCAGGAGAATCAACAGGTCCAGGGCAGGGCCTGGGCACCTGCATTCCACGCAGGGCCAGAGACCGCTACTGGCACCTGCAAACCTTACTTGGACATCAGAACTCAAGGGCAAAACTGACAGAGAGTTGCTGCCCTCCATATGGCTTGAGGAAATTTTCTGGGCTTGTGTAACTGAGTGGTTTAAAACAACAGAAACTTTTTCACAGTTCTAGAGGCCAGAAACCTAAGATCAAGTTGTGGCTGGGGTTGCACTTCTTCCATGACTGTGATGCAGCATTCTTTTTTTTTTTTTTTTTTT
>PVIC010030711.1:0-21746 GCA_004025085.1 Thryonomys swinderianus
TTTATTGAGTCAAACACTTATTTGAGCTGTTGATATTTGGCCCTAACCTTTTTCATACCGGTTCCTTTGATTTCAGTTTCCCTACACTCATGGTGATAATCAGACTGACTAATATCACTCCCTTGCACTTAACGTTTTGTGGCTGCTTATTAAGCACTATCTAATGCCTCCAATTTTATGAGTATCATTTTTGCCTGGACTTTATAGTTGCTTTCCTTAAGTTAGTCCTTTGTGTGTCTGCTGCTTTTATTTAGGTGCATTTCCTCCAAAATTTTACTATGAAAATTTTAAAATGTATAAGAACTGGAAGAATTTTATAGAGAGCATTTTTGTACTCATCACTATCCTATAGTTTACAACTGCATTTGATTTACATATATTTATGTATACTTCTACCCATTTAGCAATATCCTTTATTTTGTGTTGAATTTGTTTCCCCTTTCTTTATATGTTTGTCTTTATTTTGGTTAATCAACTTAACCATATTTATTCCAGAATCTCTTTCAGATTGTTATTCTCTGTCATTACTGGATATAGTAATCATAGTATCTCAGTTAAGTTATATTGTTTCTTTTTATTTATCTATTTATTTATTTAGTGAGTTTATTGATATATTTAGATAGAGCTTATGAGCCCATTCATTAGTGGAAAATTCCATCTATATATGATATATCGTATATTTTTATTTGTTCCTATTTCCCTCCCCTGCCTTCAAACTTTTCATCCCTCCCATCCCTGTATATAAACTTTGTTTTTCTCCTACTTCAGTTTTTCATTGCATTGTAAACATATTTTCATTCTTATAGGAATTCTGTGCTGTCTAGGTTGAAAGTATTTCTATGAAGGAATTTATCTGTTTTCTTTTTCCATGACTCTCAGGAGTAAGATTATAACAAGAGCAATTTTTATGGTAATTTCCCTTCCAAAAAAGTTAATTTTGGTATGGGCCCAACACAGAAATTTTTTTTAATCACTAAAAATTAAAGCTAAAGCAACCTTCCTTGTATTCTCTCTAATCCACTGGACTTCCTTTTTCTCATTGTAACCTTCTCATCAAGTGCAGGCCGTGGAGGTCTCAGGTTTACACCGGTAGTCTTAGTTCCAGCTTCCTCCTTCTCCATGTCTCACATTCTCTGCCCCTGTTTCAATGTGTAAAACCTACGATTACTGTAGCCTCAAAGAAGACACAGCCTTAGCTCTCATGTTTGCTACTTGCTTCTGCTTTTCTTGATGTTTCCTGTCTCCTGACACACTTAAAAAAATATCCATTATAAGGCTCATTAATGTTTTCTGTTCCTATATATTTGGCAAGCGGTAATCTATCTCTACATCATGTATGAGGAGTTTATTTTTTATTTTTTATTTTTTGAGACAGGGTCTCGCTTTGTAGTTCAGGCTGGCCCTGAGCTCACTATGGAGCCCAGGCAAGCCCCTGCGAACTCAGCAATCCTCCTGTCTCTGCCTCCCGAGTGCTGGGATTACAAGCGTGAGCCACCACACCCAGCACTGTGGTATGCAGTGTTGATTGTTGGTGGGCGTGAGTCTCCACACCCAGCATTATATGTGGTTACCGGATCGAACTCAGAACCTTGCACTTTTGAGGCAGGCGCTGGAACCACTGAGCTAACCCTCCGCCACAAGGAGTTTATTTTTATGCATATTCTGAGGTGTTTTTGTTCTTATTATTTATTCACTTTTATCTATTTAATTTTTACTTTCCTAACTGAAAATACTGTTACTTAAAGTTTATCAATGAGATTTTCCCTCTTCCATTTTAAATCATTTCAGTTTTTGTTGTTTGCTTTTTGAGACAAATTCTCATTATGCAGCTCCTGCTGGCCTTGAACTCACTATTTAGTTTAGGCTGGCCTCAAGCTCAGGGTGACTCTAATGCCTTAACCTTCTGAATGCTGGGATTACAGGAGTGCACCACTGAGCCTGGCTACTAAGTCTTGTTAAAGCTTGCTTACTTTTCTAACTTAAAAATTATGAGTCAGGTCGAGTAAATAAAGATACAGAAAACTTTTTTGTTCATGTGCTGGACTAGCAGATCTCTATTTTCCCTCTATCCACTAAAGTAATCAAGTTCTCATAAACTTTTCATAATCAGAAGAATATTTTATTCCCCAATGAACAGTGGTACTTTGTTCAAATCAACTTATCAAAAATCCATTTCGTTGTTGCTTTATTTTATTAAATTATTTTGAAACTTTATTTTAAATTTTATAATTTATTTTAAATTATTTAATTCATTTGAGTATAAATGACTCAAACATCATTTTTAAGGCAGAGTAATACTTCATTTTATAGAAAAATCACATCTTTACCAAGTCTCCAGTTCATGGGCATTTGGGTTGTTTCCAAGATTGAGCTATCACGAACTGAACTGCTACAAACATGGCTCATAGCACATATGTCATCTATGATGGATGCTGTGAAATAAAAAGTATTCAAATGGAAATGTGGTGGAGATGTGAGTAATGAGGGGTTAAGATAAAATGTGATGGTAATAAAAAAGGGAAACAAAACTTACATATTTAGAGGGTGGGGGAATGGGAAAAATGAAAATTAAATTGTGTCATGTACTGGTACAAATTCCCAATATTGTTTATGACCATGATGTGTATATATAATGTGCGAATTAAGATAAAAATTTAAAAAGTATTTAATTCATTGAAGTGTTATCTAATGAAATATGAATAAAAAGTCAAGCTAATATCAAAATAAAATTCAGTTGCTCAATAAGATATGATTCCTTTTAAATAAATAAAATGTTTTAAAAAGAAATGACATTTAAAAACTAGGTGTAGATAATTATAAGAACTGAAAAAATAATGTGTAAATATATCTGTTCTCTGGTATGAGAAATTGAAGATGTTAATAAGTCCTAAAATGTATGATGGATATTGTGAAATAGAAAATATGCAAAGGAAAATATGGTAGAGTGAGTAATGAAGGGTTAAGAAAAAATGATGGTAATTAAAAAAAGGGAAACAAAGCTTATGTGTTAGGGGTTGGTATGTATGTATTATGTATTTGTGGGATCAGTAGGGAAATGGAAAAAAATGAGAATTAAATTGTGTCATATACTGGCACAAATTCCCTATATTGAGTGTGATCATGATGTGTATATACAATGCACCAATAAAGATAAATTTTTTAAAAAAGAACTGAGAAAATACCAAAATCTTAAGATTTATATAGAGATATTAATTTTCAAACATGTTTAAAGTCTCACTTTAAAGAGTCCAAAGTTGTGAATTTTAGATATCATATTAGGGATAATAGTCTCCACACAAGCACAAATTTCTGTAAGACATTGAAGTGAAAAATATTTGCAGTTTTAAGTTGAAAGATGTCTTCTAAATAGTACATCATGAAAAAGTATTTCTCACATTAAATAACTTGATTAAATAACAAACTGCTGGTCAAGATTATGTGACCTAACTTCTACTTTACTTTATACCTGATTTTGTTACTGGTTATAGTTAAAACATGTGTGTAGATTTGAAAATCTTTTCAATTCAGTACATAGGAAGAAGGGCTCGGGATTTAGCTCAGTAGTACAGTGGTGGCCTACCAAGTGTGAGGTCCTGAGTTTGAGCCCCAGTATCTCTCAAAAAATAAAAAAAAAAGAAAGAAATTAAACTACTGCTAAAAATTAAATGTCATTTAAAGTAGTCAGTGGTTCCTGGCTACCAGATCTCTTAGTTGTCCTGGAATACAATCCTTGCTTATAGTACCTCCTCCACAGTACATGACTCTCACAAACCTTGGGAGAATGACTGGATCCTTGGTGGATTGGAAGACATGACCCAAGGTGCAGGCAAGAGCCTTATAAAGGTAGTTGGAAGCCAAGTGATCTTGTGCAATAGGTCAGCACATTCATATTGACCCTCTTAGAAGAAAGTAAGTTGAAAATAAAATAATTAAAAAAAACAAGAAAAAAACTCAAGAGAATAACAAGCAGTTGTAATCAGTGCAACATCCTAGGCAGAGAAAAGGCATATAGAGACAGATCAAATTACACAGAATTAAAAAGACACACCCAGAGAAAGAAATAGAAGGAAGGCTAGAGTCCTAGGTTTTGGAGATGAGTACTCTCCATGGCTTTGCAGGAATGATATTCAACTTCTTTGGTTCTTATAAGGTGAGAACTGAAGTGGTGCATGTCTTAGTTCTCTTTAAGACTCCATATTTGGTCTTTCTTTACTTCTTGTCTTCTCTTAACTTTAAATCCCATTCTTCATATGAAACCTAAGCATATGTGCTCCTTGAATGCTAAAAGAGCCTAACCAATTTAAATGGAAAAGAAACTGATTTACAATTCTACTCTAAGATTTTTAAAGGCAGGGACCATATGTCTACTCTACTTTGGCATGCTAATAAGGCCACAGAATAAAAACAGCTTCAGTGAGTTTATCTGCACAAATTTACTTACTTAGAATCATATCTTAGCAGAGAAGGATTCCAAAATGTTGATATAAATTAGCTCATATTATGTGTTATGTGAATTGAATGAGCAAAACATTGGATCGAGAGTCAGGAAATCTAGATGGTAATCAGAATTCAAACATAACAAGGAATTGGTGACTTTGGAAAAAAAATCACCCAAAATCTCTTATCCTTGTTTTCTTTCTTTGTGAAGTTCAGGGCATTTTAGGGTTCATAGGAGTTTGTAACCCCAGATCAAGTCCTTACCAGTGATTTATTACAACTGGAAGAAGGGGCCATTTGGATGTTTCAGGATGATAGTCAATGCTTTTAATCTTGTACAAATTTTAGTTGTCTTTCCATTTCCATTCCCGTTTGATGTAAATAGGTGCAATTTTTATGCATGTCTTGTGCCTTTGATCTTTATAACATTCTTTAAGACAGTGTTTAAAACAAAGCATAAAGGTCCAGAGGTTTAGCTTAGTGCTTCTGGCACCTGCCTAGCAAGTGCAAGATCCCTGGTTTCATCCCCGGTAACCACATACAACAATACTGGGCATGGTGACTAATGCCCCTCAGCAATCAGTACTGCACACCACAATGCTAGGCGTGGTGGCTCACATCTGTAATCCCAAAACTAGGGAGGCAGAGGCAGGAGAGTTGCTGTGAGTTCAAGGCTTGCCTGAGCTACATAGTGAGCTAAGGGCCAGCCTGAACTACAAAGCAAGACCAGGTCTCAAAAAAAAAAAAAAAAAGCATAGCGTTCACTTTTTTTTTCATGCTTACTACTAAGTACAAAGAAGGAGAGGAAAGATTCAAGCTTATGTTCCATAAATACAATGGTGCTGACATAAAAAAAGAAGGAATCACTTAACCCCTTGGTGTTTTGTATGAGAGGAGGCAGGCCAGGCTTGCTCTCTGTCCTTGAACACTTCAAGACTTCTACCTTTCTATTATCTGTGCCAGCTACACACTTATGTCTGACCACTCACTTCCTATCTTTGAAATGCTTTTGCTTTCTGGTCTTTGATAATAAGAACCCGAGTTATTAACAGGGAAAAAAAGAGCTGAATATTTTTCTCAGCTGAAATAATGTTTGCATTTTAAAAGGAGTCTCCAGTAGGGTTTAAGTACGTGGAACTGAAGAATTTTCAGTCCTCATTGTGAGATCCTCCACATCTCAGCATGTGTGATGCTCAAGCATAGGCCAAGAGCCAGGCTAGTGCTCTCCACAAGATGCAGTTTTGTCTTTATGTGTGTGTGTATGTGTGTGTGTGTGTGTGTGTGTGTGAGAGAGAGAGAGAGGGAGAGAGAGAGAGAGAGAGGGAGAGAGAGAGAGAAACAGACAGAGAGAAACAGAGACAGAGACAGAGACAGAGACAGAGACAGAGAGAATGAATATGGGGGGAAGGTTTAAATTAACTTTTAAAAATCTTATCTATACAATAAGCTATGAATGAAACTGTTTTGCAGTGTGGTTAAATCTGCCCTATCTATGACACACTTTTGGCCAATAGGTGTCAGAAAATGATTTTTCTTATCTTTGATGGCTCTTTATTGATGCAGCCAACAATAACTAGGTTGGAGAAATATTGTTTTTCCAGGCTCCAAATGAATGCTGATATCTTGATAGGCCCGAATGTTCATATTGCTAGATATAATCTTCACACCAGGCCCCAAATCAACATATTGGAGGCTGAATTCCTGAGAATCGGTCCTCATTATTTCCACTCTATTGGCAAAATGTGCATCTCACCCTTTCCCTCCTCCAGGGCTTTCCATGTTACAAAATTTAAAACAGTCAACAGAGTGGGAATGTATTTGAAATGGGAAAGTTATAGGTGCTAGCAAGATTCAGGATTTCTGTAAAACTTGTAGTCACATGAAACCCTTCTCCTGAGTTATAGTGCTAAGACGAAGAAATAATTTCAGAAGAAGAATTCAATTATAAAAGACACTGAGAACATCAAGAATTAACAATAAAATGATTAAAAGGCTGACAAGTCAGTTGATTATGGGTCACAAGATTTATATTTTTCTTTAAAATTGTTATTACTGATGTTTTGGTGCCAGAGAAAATGAATATCAAGATTACTTTACTAACTGATTGCTAATCAGTGACAGAATTTGATTCAAAAGCTTGAACAGTCTTTCTCTTTAGTGCAGATTAATCTTATCTAAAGCAGAAGGCATTCAGATGGACATAATATACTCTTTACTTCAGGAATATAGACTTATTTTAAAGAAGACTGGCCTATTATCTTATACCGAAGCAAATAGAAAGAAAGTTTGGTTAGACTTAAAGAATATATCCTTGACTCTACAAATGATTGATGACATGCTGAAACATAAAAGGAGGATTTGAAAGGAAATCTATAATCAAAATATGTTCAAACAACACTATATTGAATTATATAATTAAATATCTGCTGTTGCTGAACTAAATGAAAAACCAGTAATTTATGTTGCTTTCATTTCCTGGGTTTATGTCCATGATTCAACCTTCTTTGTAAAATAGAGATTTGGCTTAGATTATTTAAACAGATAATGAATGAGTGGTTATGATATCATATGCAGAATAATGACATTGATAAAACTAAAATTATAATAATACCTTAAAAAGCAAGAAGGTATTTCTACTACACTGCTTTTGTCTTATTAAAATTTCCCTATTAATTAGGCTTCTAATGTAGATTGTCTACTATACTGAATGTCAAAGCTGAGTAGTTTTTTTTTTTTTTTTTTTGAGACAGGGTCTCACTTTGTAGTTTAGGCTGGTCCTGAGCTCATTATGAAGCCCAGGCAAGCCTTGAACTCAGCAATCCTCCTGTCTCTGCCTCCCGAGTGCTGGGATTACAGGCAGGAGCCACCACGCCCGGCACTAAACTGAGGTTTTTTTTTTTTTTTGCTTTTTTTTGGAGACAAGAGTCTCGCTTTGTAGTTCAGGCTGGCCCTGAGAAACTGAGTAGTTTTTAAACCACTAGAGTTAATACTAGAGGATATTTTTTTTCCCTTAAGCAGTATTAAGAATTAGGAACCTTGGGCCGGAGGGTTAGCTCAGTGGTTCCGGCGCCTGCCTTGCAAGCGCAAGGTCCTTAGTTCGATCCCTGGTAACCACATACAATGCTGGGCGTGGAGACTCACGCCCACCAGCAATCAATACCACATACCACAATGCCACATACCACAATACCAATACCACATACCTGGTGGCTCACGCCTATAATCCCAGCACTCAGGAGGCAGAGACAGGAGGATTGCTGAGTTCGCGGCGGCTTGCCTGGGCACCACATTGAGCTCAGGGCCAGCCTGAACTACAAAGAGAGACCCTGTCTCAAAAAAAAAAAAAAAAAAAAAAAAAGAATTAGGAAGCTTGCTTGGCTGGGCTACAAATAAATAAATAAAGTAATATAATATATATATATAAACAAAGTATCACTTTGGAAGCCAATCACTAGGTAGAAATCGTTTTATGCATTTTAAGGCCTGAAACTAAATGCCAAATGACTCTACGGATTTTGCTTCACTCAGTTGTATAATTCTAGCTGTATTAACCTCTCAGTATCAGTCTTAGCTTCCAGCCCTTTAATCATCTTCTGGATCATTTCTAAAGTGTTCCATAGTCTTTCATGATTCTGTCTACTTCAGTAAGTTTTCCAAGTGTAAGAAATATGTCACTATTTTGTTTTGTTGTTATAGCATTTTACATCTCTTTATCTATATTTCTTTGTAGACTTTGGTCGAAGGACAAAGTAAAGATGGAGTTTTTAGAGGTTCCACTTTGCTTTTACAATTTTTTTGAAACTTATTTTTGCATAACCTATGAGAATATTATGATACTTTTACAAATGAACCAGATGTTTTTTGTCTAACAGACTAACAATTTAACTGGAAATTGAAATGATGTTACAACTTCAGTCCTATTTAAGTCTGAGATTCTACACATCCATGTTGTCACTAAGATCAGAGTTTATTAAGTATCTTAATTTCAATTAATTAATAATATGAATATTAATCAAGTCTATTAATATGTGGATGAAAGCTTTCAAAGTATATTTAATTTCTCTTCTTACATATTTTATGCTTAGCACTGTGTTAAACCATAATTTAATTCAATAATGATTTACTAAGAATCTAAAAATTCAAGAGTCATAGTTCTAGGCCATATGAATTGACCTTTGCTAAAGTGGTTTTAATTAAATAGGAGAGAAATAAGCAAGGAAATAATTCTCTGACACATTAGCAAGTGGTGAACACCACAACAAGTGCAGATACATGTCAAGGAAGTATTGGAGGAAATGAAACTTCACAGAAGAAGTATTTTTAAGCTACTTATCAGAGTAAAAGATGTGGTTTCCCTTTGTAATGATAAATTGATCTAGAGCTTGCACAGTGACTTCCACCACTGGCCAGGAGCCTTTCTGCCATCAGGGCCACACCAGAAGCCCATCGGACCTAGATCCCCCTGTGGGTGAGTCTGGGTAAGAGCTGCATAGGTCGTACAGTGACTTTCAGTGCCAACCAGCAGAAGAAATGAGGAAAAATTAAAAAAACAGATACAAAGATCATCACCACAGAGGAATTCAGGGAAAAGGGAAATGGAGCAAACTGAAGCTCAATCACCAAGACTCTCTGTTTGTTTTTTTGTTGTACTGGATGTTGAACTCAGGCCCTTCTGCTTGCCAGGTAGGTGTTGTACCACTTGAGCTAAATCCTGGGCTTGTAACATTTCAATTTGTAATGGAAAAACTTGGAAATAGCCCAGATGCCCATCAACAGTAGACTGGGTAAAGAAAATGTGTTTTATAAAATGGAGTATTACTCAGCCATTAAGAATGATAAATTGAGTACTTTCAAGTAAACATACTCATACTCATAAATGTAGCATGAAAACCTGAAGGTGTAAATTAATGCCAAAATGTATGATATGTAGTGGCAAATAGGAAGAAAATGTTCAAAAAGGAAAGAGCAGATAGGGGAAAGTGAAGAAGGAAAAGAAAAAAAAATTTGATAGTGGGAAAAAGGAAACAAAGTTTGTATACAGGTTGTGGCAGTTGTAGGGAGGGCAGGGAAAAAGGGAGATGAGACTCAAGATATGTCATATACAGATACAAATTCTCAATGATGAATGTGATCACAATAAAATACACCAATAAATTCATAAAGGAAAAAAGTAACTTTTAACATATTTTCAGTAGAAATTCATGGAATACTAAGTATTTTTTTTGAAAACTTATATGAATCAAAGTTAGCAAAAAATAAAAACAGTAATAGAAACAGAAGTACACTTACCAAATTAGTGACTTCAGTTGCTTACAAGGAAGGAGAAAGTAAAGGGGGCTAGCAAGGAGAGCAAAATAAATTTTAAATACGACCAAGTTTTGTGTTTTGTTAATAGTAATGCCTAAAGGACAAATTGTCAACTTTATTAGAATTCTGCCTTAATGACTCATGAGTCTTTGTTGTAATGATATATGTATTTGCTTTACTATTTAAACATTTCAAATACAAATAAATAATATTAACTTTTTATTTGACAAAGTTTCCTCTCAAGAACATTAAAAAAAACTAGATTAAATTTCATTTTAACCCTAGGGGCCCATTTAGCTGAGTTAAAAACAGGTAAAATTTTGTTCTATTAAAAAACCAGAGGAAAAGTTTTATCAGCTGGAAAATAAGGCCTATGGCAATTAGTTACTAACCATAATTTTTAACTGTGAAGATTGGTACAAAAATTGACCTTAAGTTGAAGACACTAAGTGGCCCACTTATTGAGTTATGTAATTTGCCTTCCCAATACTTTAGACACCTAAAAGTGTGCAAATAATTTTAAATTAATTTTATTAGGTGGCACATCTAATAAAAGCACTGCTTTTGATTTTAAGTAGCTCATTAAAACAATTACTAAGGGCCAGAGACTTACCTCAGTGGTTCTGGCACCTGCCTAGCAAGCACAGGTCCTGAGTTCGATCCCCAGTAATCACATACAACAATAATGGGCGTGCTGACTCACACTACCAGCAATCAGTACCACAAACCATGGTGCAGGGTGTGGTGGCTCACGCTTGTAAACCCAGCCTTTGAGAGGCAGAGGTAGGAGGACTGCTGAGTTCAAGGTTTGCCTGAATTACATTGTGAGCTCAGGACCAGCCTGAACTTCAAAGCGAAACCTTGTCTCAAACAAAACAAAACAATAAAACCGAATAAATATTGCTCATAAAGTATTCAATATAGACTAGTTTCGCATTTGTGACAAATTTTATTTTAGGTGTCATTTCAACTAAATTTTTTGGGTATTATGTTTCTAGATGTACTTCTGTTATATCTACTTGTTTTATTTGTTCAGCAAATCATTCAGACAGAATAATTTGTATGGTAACTGGTTTATATCAAAACTTCATTTTACTTTATATCACTATGAATCATCTTCTTCTCATTATTATCAAAATATCAGCTCTGTTATTAGAACCAGAGTTATCTATACTTGATTTCCATTAAAGTGGTAAAATATATTTTATTGCATAGTTATGTATTTAGTCAGTATTGTAAAATCCCTTTAAAGTATTAAGACTTTCCTTAAAGGTCACCCTCTTTGAGCAGAGAAAGGAGGAGCTCAGGTGACATTACCAAGGGTTGAGAGTCATCCTTGTTCGTGGGACTCTTGATTTTCCAGCTTTCTTATAGGCTTTCTATTTGCATCACAAGGACCTGGAGAATTTCTTATTGAATATTCAAGAGTACATGGAATATATGTCATTTTGGCAAACTAGTGTTTACCACAAAACTAATGTAGGGGTTCATTTTAAGTTATTAATTAATTCTATTGATTTTATTTTATATATCTTGAAAAATGTTTGTCCTATTCAGGTCCTTAAATCAAATTCATCGTGAAAACTCCACGTGGTCCATTTAGTAAAAGTACTTTTCCAAGGGCAATTTTCAAATAAAAATGGTTACTCTATCCTTACTAAATGATGTTTGCATGGATAACACATGATCGATGGTGTTTCAGTTAATTGGTTAGCTATCTGGAATTGAGACAGTAAGTGAGGAACATCTGGGTACATGATGAAGTATTGCTCCCTACACTTCAGAAGAATTTATCTTTTATCATGAGGCATGAGAAGTGTTTCTCTGTTCCTGGAGAAGCTGATTCTAATCAAAGTCAAAGAGAGCTGCAGTCTCTGATCTAAACACGAGTTGGAACTATCTCATGATCTTATTGTTGAGGCTTAAGAAAAAGCCTAGTCAACTGGATACATGATTAAAGATTAAAGGAATTAGGATTAATTGTTTTGGAGAAAGCATGTTTGGAAATTGACAGACCATGAGTCTTTAAACATGAAATTATTACTTGGAGATGTTATCCAGCTGTTTTCTAGCTCTCATACGTCCTTCATGTAAAGTAATTATTTAAAATAACAAGAAGATAGAGACTAAATAAAAATGAATTTATAAACAATAAATCTGTGTAAAGTAGTATAAATATTGAGGTCTAGAAAAAAGGCACTACATCATTGGTATTATAAATATTTCATAGTTGAGGGAAGTCACAGCCAGGTCTAGTGATACCAATATACTAAATGCATAAACATTCTTGGTAGCATATTCATTTGGACTAAGGAAATTATTAACACAATTACTTAACTTACAATTTCATGAAATTTTAAAGCAAAATAAATACCTACCAGACTGCCTATTTTTCTTTGAAAGCATTGAACTCTTCCCCAAGTTAAGTTAAAGATGGAGTTTTGGCAATAAATGCTGTGATATTTCATTTCAGTTAATAGAATAGCATTCCACAGAGTGGAGGAAAACCCACTCCAATATCCTCCTGATGTTCCCTCATCTTTCTTTTTAGGGGCAGTCAAAAGCTGAAACAGTTGTGAATTAAAGAAGTTTGTGTGCATGAGAAATTTTTTTGTTCCACAGGCAGTTTAAAACATAAACAAAGCAAAGTAGAAACATCTAGTCCATCAGCATAATGAGAGCATAATAATACCTAGTCCACCTAGAATAATGAGGGAAAAGGAGAATTCAGATCAGAACCAAAATAGACAAGGTAATCTAGCTTTACTTATACATAAGTTTTTTCTAACGTTTGAGTATGGAAGTATTATGTTATAAATAATTTGAAATTTTTATTGAATTACAATTCACATAAAATCCAGTTATTTCCCCCTCCTAGGAATATACCCAAAAGAATTTAAAAAATCATATTGGAAAGACAGATGTACACCCTTGTTCATAGCAGCTCAGTTTGTGATAGCTCAATCTTGGAAACAACCCAAATGCCCATCAACTAGAGACTGGATAAAGAAGATGTGGGTTTTTTTTTTATAAAAAGGAGTATTATTCTGCCATAAAGAATGACAAGATCGATTCATTTATGTGCAAATCGAAACACCTGGAGGATAGACTAGTAAGTGAAATAAATAGATCACAGATAGGCAAATACTGGATCTTCTCTTTGATATGAACACCTGTAGATGCAAATGAGCTCTAGAAAGTATGACAGTTTTTATAGAGTGGGAAATTTCCATAGGAAATTTGGTGTGGGAATGTAATGAGGGGAAGGAATAAATATGATTCAGAAAGAAAATAAAAGAGTATGTATAAAGTGGGTGGGGAGGTGTGGGTGGGTAGGGATATGGGTAAAAATGAGAATTAACTTGTGTCATATACTAGTACAAATTCCCCAATGTTATGTGATTGTGAGATGTATATAAATTGTACCAATAAAGAACTCAAGTAAAAAAAATAACATCACTGAGATCTTCACTGAATATTTGCTTTATTTCTAAGAACTGTGTGAGCTCTGGGAATTGCTCGTTTTCTATTCCTAGTTGTACTTTATCCACCATTATAAAATTTTACTAGAATTAGATCCCCTTAATAGAAGAGATCCATGGGATTATCATGAACATTTTGAGAAGCCATTTTAGGTATATTTCTGCCCTTCATGACATTCTGGTCTATAATTACTCACCACCTTCTCTTCCTGAGCTGTGATCTTCATCTCCTCAGTTTAGCCAGGTCATTCTGTTCTACTTGTACTGTTCCTGCCCTGCAATTTGTGGTCAGGAAATTGTCTCTAGGCAGAAAATTGGAGCAATTGTGGGCCTCATCTTGTTTTTCCTTCCTCATTCCACACATCACCACAATCCTTTGCTGACTGTTGTCCAAATCTTTTTTTTTTTTTGATTTTTGAGACAGGGTCTCGCTTTGTAGTTCAGGCTGGCCCTGAGCTCACTATGGTGCCCAGGCAAGCCACCGGGAACTCAGCAATCCTCCTGTCCCTGCCTCCCGAGTGCTGGGATGACAGGCGTGAGCCACCACGTCTGGCATTGTGGTATGCGGTGTTCATTGTTGGAAGGTGTGTCTCCACGCCCAACATTATATGTGGTTACTGGGGTTCGAACTCAGGTCCTTGTGCTTGCAAGGCCGGTGCCAGAACCACTGAGCTAACCCTCTGGCCCTGTTGTCCAAATTTTGAAAACAGTAGATTCTCCATTTTGCAGTTTCTAATTGTTTATAGCACGAGGTTAAATCTGAGGCTCTTACTCTGTCATGAGCCAAAATAAAAAGCCATATTGATTTTTATCACTTAAATATTAGTTCTTTGAGTAGATAAAATTATAGGAATATAGACCCATTAACCAGGTTAAAATTTATTTTCCTCTAAGTAGTGCTGCAACTAGTTGAAGCTTCATTTGGTCAATATCTATTTCCCTTCTTCCCCTTTTAGAGGCAATTATTGGTATATTTTTCTGTTGTTTTTAATATTTTTATTGTAAATATATTTCTTTATCCACCATAGACGTTATGGTTTTATTTAAATACCATCGTCACTGCAACTGCACTCTACTACTCATCCAGAATTGTTTCCTACAACCACACTGACTCCTGCCCCTTCTGTGTACAGCTTTCTTTGTTACCTTAATTTCACAAGTGTCTGTCACAGTGGTAGAGTCTCTCTTTTGACTTCTTCTGAGATCAGTGAGTGTTGACTACATTTAGGCATCATCAACTTTCACTGCAGTCAAGTATGTTCCTCCAGTAAAAAGGATATCCCATGGCTGCTTTTTGTAAGAATCACAGTTTTGTACTGTGTGCTTCCACACCAGAAATAATTGCAATTTTACTTTACCAGTTTTTTAGTTGTTCATGGTAGAAGTCTGAAGCCAAGTCAAGGCAGAAGTTCTGATATGTAATAAAGCATTATTAGAACTTCTTTAAATCTCAAACTCTTTCTGAAAATAAAATGCTGACAACTATTGTCCAAGTTCTGTTTTCTTATTAGATAAATAATCCAGAATTCCTTCATCTCTTACTACGTATGGTTCAACCTCTTTCTTTAGTTGTTATTTTTCTACTGGCCGCTAGTTGAATATTCTCTGCTTCTTTTATTACACATATTTTCTCTAGTCAGTCACATTCACATGATAAATTAAGAAATCATGTTTGTAAGGGTGAAAGAAGGGTGATTGTAACACACATCATAGATGAAGTTCAAACTTACTTAACTTGGTATAAATCTATCTACTCCTTACAAAATGTTCAGTTATGTTCATGCTGCTACATTTATATTTTTAATTCCATCATCCAGCACTACAGAACCAGCCTCAATTTAGTGAGGCAATATGTTGAAGTTTAAGTAGTTTAGATACAATATTCCCTTTGATTTGACAGTTTCATTTTCCTTTGCTTAGCGCTTACATTTTTCAATTATTTTTCAGATTTCAGCTTAAATTTTATCTTTACCAGTGTTTGTGTATACACACACACACACACACACACACATATGGGTGACAGCTTAACATAGGTAATCAGGAAAGTAATCGAAATTGAACTGAAAATAATGTATCAGGCAGCTCTCCATTTGCTCAATAACCATTCCTTAAAGGAGGAGAGGTTTCAGAGGTGCTTGGCTCCAAGGCAGACACATCATGGTGGAAGGATAAGGTAGAGCAAATCTGCTCAACCCACAGTGGCCAAGAAACAGAACAGGCAGGAGGAACATCTGTGAGAAATACATTTTTCAAAGCTATTTTCCCAGTGACTCAACCCCTCCATCTAGGCCATACCTCCTAACAGCACGTTCAGTTAAGAACATTATTAAATGAATTAATTGATGAATGTGGCATCCTTAGGATCCAATGGCCTCTCTAGGTGTACCTTAACCCAGTCAAGTTGACATCGAACATTAGCTGGCACATCTAATGAAGTCTTTAACTTGGGAAGCTATTGTTTATGCATTCATTTAATAATTTTAGTAGAATTCCTGTTGCTAGTGACTAGTATATTTGACTACAGATTCAGAAACATTAACTAAAATTCACTAAAATTGGATTTATCCAGTTATAAAAGCACTATACTTATATCCCTATAACTGAATGCACTAATGTAGAAACATGTAGACATTCATTTAAACATTTTTCTCTTGTTCAGCTGCCATATTTTTGGTGCCCTCAAATACATTTTTCATAAGAAGATGCAGTTAGTAAGGTCTATAATGTCAGTTCAATTAACATTTTTTAAAAGTGAAATCTACTGTGCCTACTCATTGTTCCCACATGGAAATGGGTAGTTTGGCTTAGGTGTCTAGGCACAAAAGTTGTATTTATTTTTAATTTGACTCATCTCCAATTCAACTTGAAAAATTGCCTGTCACTGACATTGCCAAAGACATTTCAACGAAGTCTGCACTTTATCATATTTCCAAGAAAGGTGGAGGAAGATTCTGATTTTTGTTAGGGGGTCCCTCTAATTTCAAACCTGGGGAAAAAATTTCAGATTTGTAATAATGTCAAACTTGGAGAAAACCTTTCCATTTTGACAAATAATTGTCTTAAAATGTTGTCAATAAAATTATTTACCTCAACACAGTAGGTCTTAGCAGTTATTTTCATATGCATCTTACAATTTTTATCTAAGCTTCTTTATTTTTATTTTGTATACAATTGGTTCTAAAATTTTTAACTTTTCCTCCATTTCCTCACTGAGGAGAAAGGGATATAGTTATATCAATGCAAGGCTCAAAAATTTTGTCACTTCTTCATTTGTAAGTCTACTGAAATGATACTTATTTTCTATACTGACAACTCTTCCACACTCACAACTTTCCTGCACTGACAACGCTCCTCTTAGAGATGGAAAAATGTCAAGTTAGTGACCCAAGCAATGTCACCCGTAGAAGTCAAGCCAGACATTAAGCACAATCATGTGAAATTCCACGAGCCCTTCTGTCTCCATCCCACTGAGCCTGTGTGCCTATTTGGCACCAAATTACTGCACAGGGAACATAGGAGGTGATTTCACCTATCATATTTCTAGTGACTTTGTAATCAACTGAAGTTCAGAACTATCTAATGTTATCTTTTTCTCTTTAATTGCAAATTAGAAAGGAAAGATTTTATTATTCTCTCCACAATAAGCATTGTTGCACATTCTGGCCCAAATCCCTAAAAGTCTGCAAAAGAAAAAAAAACTGTCTTTGCAGTAATTGGACATGATATGAGGGTTTCATCAGTAATCAGAATCATATGAGAGATGAACTGTCACAAGTGTCAACACTAACTTCATAGTTGGCATGCCATTTTGTGCAAATAAATGTCTCAAGTGCTTTCCAAAAATATGACAATGAAAACACAAGACTAAAATTATATAACACCCAGATGAAGAAGATGAGATACTTGTGCTATCATGCATTTATTAACCCAGAATATTCCCAATATCATGACATTGTACAAAAAGAGTAGTGAAAGTTAAGTTCACAGCATGTGTGTAATAAGCTTTCATCCAAACATGGACCTTATTACTTCATGGCCCAAATATCAGAAAATAGTTATAAAGGTGACCCTCAAGAGAGACAAATGTTGCCTCATCCCGGTAGCTGTTTTAGATTCTCTGAATAGTTATATAAACTTTATTTTTTTCAATTTTAATGTTTAGAACATATGAAATTACCAAAAGTATATACCTTTTGCTTTTAAGCACTTACACATTAATTGAATGGTCAGAACTGAAATCTGTAATATTATTACAATGTAATAATTTTAAGACTTCTTTCATGTTAAACCCAAGTTATTAAGGAAAACTAGAGGACATGCTTCATAGAAATACTGTCTTGGCCAAAAATTTCTTGTTTCCAGACCTTAAATTTCTACCAAATTGGTGACACAGTAATACCAACTTCAAATGTTCCTAGTCAACTGGATTGATGGTGAGCCTAGATAATTTCATGAGTTTCTGTTGGTTTAGCTCATGTATTTTTCCTGTAAGTCAGAAATTTTAGGTGAAACTGCTATTAATTACAGTGAGGCAATGAAAATTTTGGAAGGAACTATACATCTTTTTGAGGCCTAGTGGTTTTTTTTAGTGTATTATAATTTCCAGGCTCAGTGGAATTTTCTAATAGGATCTACTAGATAACATAAATCATTGTTTATAATTATATTAAAATAACAGGATAAGTCTGTAAGACACCAATAATTGCCTCAATAATACAGAAGTTTTAAAATGTACATAATACTTCCCTTTGAAACTAAGAGATTCATTAATAGGAGACATAACTAACCATATTGTTTTAAAATGGCTTTAAGTCTGAGGGTTCTGAAAGCCAGGGTAATGAGAGAATGAAATCAAAATACTGTTTTCAGGAGAAAGAATAACAATTCTCAGTGGCCTAATTCCCTCAAAATCCTAACTCTCAGAATTTACTTACAATCAAATCTCTGTAAGACAGAGTCAGTCACTCCTAACGTCAGTTTTCAGAAATCAGATCTAAAGAACTTTAGAAACATTGGGTCTGGGAAGTTTCAAAGGAAGCTGAAAAAGAAGCAGCCACTTAAATTTCCTACAATTTTGTCTGGAAACTTCATTAGGAAAACAGAACAGGAAAATATTTTTTCCCTCTGTGTTGAAATAGTATCAAATTTATGTAAATTGAAAATTTTGCAGTTACAGTTTTGCCACTGGATGATGCTCTTGTATTTTCAGTAATGCAAATCAGAGCTGGAAATATAGTTTACAGTATTCTTATTCTGGTTAAAATATAACATACAACAGCATTACAATAGCAAAATTTGGAAGATGAACATCTTCAAAAAGGAAGTATTGGGGTTTCCGGTGGGCTGAGGGCTGCCCACCGGCCCACTCTATCCCGGAGCAGCGCGAACTCAGCTACCAGGCACCATCCGTTTCCGGTGGACTGAGGGCAGCCCACCGGCCCACTGTACCCCGGAGCTGTGCAGTGAGGAGTCAGATTCAAGGACGACCCCCTCCCCAGGAAAGTGTCACATCCAAAAGGCCCCAGATAATACAAAGAGACCTGCAACAAACATTGCCCTGTCATCAGGCAAAGAAGAGCATTAATAACAACGAAAGAGTAGAAATGAGAAAATACACAAAAAACCAGACACAAAGATCACCACCACAAGGAAATTCAGAGAAAAGGGAAATAGGCCAAACTGAAACTCAAACACCAGGCTTCTTGGAGATGGCAACTAAAGCGGATCTAATAAAATGGAAATCAGAACTCATCTCTGAGATCAAAACAGGGATACTGTCCATTGTGAAAGACATCATTAAAGAAGAGATCAGCGAGATGATAGAATCCAAGTTAGCAGAAGAAATGGAACCTTTTAAACAGCTTCAAGCAGAGCTCCAAGGAAAGATGAAGGAGAACGAAAGCTTGCGCAGCAGGATGAATGAAGCAGAGAACCGAATCTCAGACTTAGAGGAGAGCATAGCAGCCAACGAGCAGGAAAGGTATAATCTATGGGAAAGAGCAAGGGACCATGAGAAATCAATACAACAGCTTCTAGATGACTCAAAGAAAAATAATATAAGACTGATTGGAGTCACTGAGGAAGCAGGAGACAATTTAAAAGACATAAAAAATCTATTGTCAGAGATAACAACAGAAAATTTCACAGGAAGAGAAATAGACATACAGATAAATGAGGCCTATAGGACTCCAAAAGGCCACGACATAAAAATATCTACACCTAGACATATAATTATCAAGGTTCCAGATGTACAACAAAAGGATGAAATACTGAAAGCAGTGAGAGAAAGAAAGAAGGGAAGCCCATTAGGATCACAGCAGACTTTTCAACACAAACACTCAATGCAAGGAGAGCGTGGAGAGAAGTATTTCAAGCATTGCAGGAAAAACAACCTCCAACCTAGACTGTTGTATCCTGCAAAACTATTTTTCAGAATAGATGGGGAAATAAGATACTTCCATGATAAAGAACACCTGAAAAACTTCACAAGCACGAAACCTGCACTCCAAAACATCCTAAAGAACATCTTGGAAAAAAACAGAAAATTCCATACCCATAAGACCCAGGAGAGCGAATTCATTGGGGCAAACAAAAAACTAAATAGGAAAGGGGAAAAGCAAAGAAGAAAAGAACCAAGAACAGGGAAACATGGCAGCTCTGAATATGTCCATAACAGTCATAACCATTAATGTCAGTGGCCTCAATGGGCCAATTAAAAGACACAGACTAGCTGATTAGATCAAGAAGCAAGATCCTACAATCTGCTGCATACAGGAAACACACTTAATTCAGAAGGAAACCCATAGACTGAAAATAAAATGTCAGAAAACTATCCTCCATGCCACAGGAAACTGCAAAAAAGCAGGAGTGGCTATCTTGTTTGCAGATAAAATAGATTTCAAACCCAAACTGGTTAAAAGAGATAAGGAAGGTCACTATATTCTCGTACAGGGAACTATCCAAGAGAAAGAAATAAAAATCATAAATATTTATGCACCAAACTCTAATGCAGCCAACTATATAAAACAAACATTACTGGACATGAAAAGCCAGTTATCCATGAATACAATAGTAGTAGGGGATTTTAAAATACTCCAGTGTCACAAATTGACAGATCAACTGGACAAAGAATCAATAAGGAAATACTTGAGCTAAATCAAACTTTGGAGCAAATAGACTTATTAGATGCCTACAGAATTTTTCACCCTTCAAAACGGGAATATACCTTCTCAGCTGCTCATGGATCATACTCCAAAATAGATCACATTCTAGTCCATAGAACAAGCTTAAGTAGATGCAAAGGAATCAAAGTTATCCCCTGCATGCTATCAGACCATAGTGCCTTGAAACTGGAGCTGAATAGCAGAAGTAATTCCAAGATCCTCACAAACACATGGAAATTGAACAACACTCTGTTAACCACCAATGGGCCACAAAAGAAATTACAGAAGAAATTAAACAGTTTCTACAACTAAACAACAACCCCAGCACAACATACAGGAATTGATAGGACACAATGAAAGCTGTCCTGCAAGGGAAATTCATAGCAGTGAATGCCTACACTTGGAAAATAGAGCAAACTGAAACAAATAATCTAATGATGAACCTCAGACAATTAAAAAAGGAGGAGCAAAACAAACCCGAAGCACATACTAGAGAGGAAATTATAAGGATCAGAGCAGAAATTAATGCAATGGAGACAAAGAGAACAATACAAGGAATCAATGAATCAAAGAGTCGGTTCTTTGAAAGGATAAATAAGATCAACAGACCCTTAGCCAACCTTATCAAACAAAGGAAGGAAAAGGCTCAAATCCATGCTATAAGGAATGAAAATGGGGAAATCAGTACAGACCCAGAGGAAGTCCAAAGGATCATAAACATGTACTTTGAAAATCTGTACTCCAAGAAGATGGAAAATCTAGAAGAAATGAATAGATTCCTAGACTCATATGAACTTCCAAAGGTGAATGAAAATGTTAAACAACCCAATATCAATCTCGTAAATTGAAACTGTAATAAAAATCCTACCAACATAGAAAAGCCCTGGTCCTGACGGCTTCACTGCTGAATTCTACAAAACTTTTAAAGAAGAGTTAATACCAGTACTTCTCAATCTCTTCAATGAAATTGAAAGGGAAAGAGTACTCCCCAAATCATTCCTTGAAGCAACCACCACCTTGATTCTAAAGGCAGGGAAAGATCCCACCAAAAAAAAAAAACTACAGGCCAATCTCTGTAATGAACATTGACACAAAAATCCTCAATAAAATACTTGCAAACAGAATATAGAGAGTTATCAAGAAAATCATACACCCTGATCAAGTCGGATTTATCCCAGGGATGCAAGGCTGGTTCCGCATACATATAACAATCAATGTAATACACTATATTAATAGACTCAAGGACAAAAACCATATGATTATCTCAATAGATGCAGAAAAAGCATTTGACAAAATCCGACACCCATTTATGATCAAAACCATACAGAGAATTGGAATCGATGGACTTTATCTCAAT
>PVIC010030712.1:0-21752 GCA_004025085.1 Thryonomys swinderianus
AGCTCTATCCAGAGAAACAACCTCATTGCCAATCTTAAAATATTAACTCACTGATGTCAGTATAAACATCATCTCTTTTTCTAACGAAGGCATTAAAAATAACTAAAATATAATTTTAAATAAATTAATCAGTAAAAATATAGGGGAATAAGAAACTACTTGAGGTTCACAAGCCTCCTAATTGCTGAAAAATCAAATATCATCAGAAAGAATTAAGTCCATAAGAAAGCTAGAAAGAAAAGATGAAGAAAAATCCAACAGATGTAGAGGAGCAGAAGTCAGAAGCTGCTGACGCACTGACCCAGGCAGAGCCACTGGGACCAATGTGGAGTCCTGACACAGCGGCAGGATGACCCCTCAGTAGCAAGCTCGATTCTGAGGGACCACATGGTGCGTGATGTCCCACATCTTGCTGGTGCCAGGCAGGGGAAGGCTGTGTTGTCTCGCCAGGTGAAGCTGTCAATGTGGAAATTACCTGGAATCCATGAGGAGAAGAAGTATTTCGCCTCAAGATCCTAAAACTCATGTTGAAATGTAATTTCCTACAGGAAGCATTAAGGAAAAGAAAAAAGTCTGATCCCAGTGGTTAGTGGTGAGGATTTTGTGTGTCAACTGTGCTTAGAGGAAGCAATGTCTGTGCGGAAACAGAAAATGCAATATATATATATATATATATATATATATATATATATATATATATATATATATATATATATCGAGAATCTGTACCTTTCTTTTAGTTTTGATGTGATACATACATATCCATAGTTATTGCAGTGCAATTTCTCATAGCTAAATCTTGGAGGAGTCTATATGTCTACCAAGAAATGAGTAGATAATGAAAATATGGTATCTATGTAAAACAGAGTACTACTCTCCAATAATGGAAAGATTATTTAAAAAAAAATAGGTGCACCTTGAGATGATAATGTTGTTACATAAATTAAACACAGATCTTTAAATATTGTATGGTTTATCTTATGTGAAAAATACCACATATAAAGAAAAAAATGAAGTAGGAAAAACAGTGATAAATCTTTTGCAAAGGGAAAAAGACAAAGAAATGAAGGGAAAGGATAAAGATCATAAGGAAAACAAATAACTTAGTGATAAAAGGAGACGCTCACTTACAATAAAATACAGAAAGGGATGGGAATGTAGTCCAGTTGAAAGGCCCTTATTCTCACATAGCAGTACTCACATAGCAGAAAAAGGAATTTTTAAGAGAAAAAAAATCAAGATTATGCACATGATATTCAGTCTATCTTCATTTCCTAATAGAAAATTAAGAAATATGTTCTTTGTGATATACTGAATAATTTCCCTGAAGCTCATTACAAACTTCCTGTGGTCACAATTTTGAAACCTAGACCTTAAAAACAAAATTCAGTTTTCAATAATAATGATCTAGGTCACTTCAGAAACCTGATAGATGGAAATAGTCTAAATGTGCTCCACAACTTCCCTCACTAGTTGCCTTAAAATATTTTCCAGGTGGTCCTTTAGGAAGAAGGTAGCCAAATCAAGCCAGGTAGTCATGCTGAGTTGAGATGATGGAATTTTGAGCACTCGCCCAAACAAGCAAAGTTTATAGGAAACCATAAAAGACAGAAGATAGCTTCACGTAGAGAAAATTCCAGACATCTGTGGAATGGCTCCCCAATGTATGCAATAGAGCTCTAATTAAGTAAGAGGCATTTTCCCCAGCCTAGGAAAGAACCATCTAAGAGTACGAGAAGAGAAAATATTCAGTATTTGGGTAGAATCTGGAACAACTGAGTGACTGCTAGCCTTGCTATAGAATTTGAGGATTAAAAGTCTTATGGTTTAGCTGAAAAAAATAGACTCTATGGCACAAGTTGAGAAAATCTCCCATGAATTTCAGTTTCAAGCGAAATAATTCAATAGTTGTCCTATCTGAGTTTCAGAGCTTGTTAAACAGAAACTTTGCTTTAAGAGGTTGAAACCTATACCAAAATGTGCATCGTTTCCAGTGAGACCCAAAATTAGCGTAGGAACAGATTGATATTTGTCATCGGGAGTCCTTAGCCCAGCTGGACTTTACCTTCCAAAATTCCTCCTCATCTCACGGGGTGAGTTTTTCATACTAAGCACAAAGTTGATGGAAGACCTCTGCCATCTGTTTTCATATTTATTTTGAAAGGAAGAAAAATTATATAATTTTTAAAAATTTAATCCTATAATTTCTCAGGCAGTTTTGAAAAAGATTTGAGATTTGCTGATAACTGCTCACTCTGAAGACTATATGAGAACAGAGGTACTTCAAAATTTCTCTTTGAATCTGATCTCTGCAACCGGCACCCTTCTCTCCACTTGAATAGAAACGTTTTCTATAGCATCCGTCAGCGATGCGTCACCTGGTTCTCATGAGGAGATATTTCTGCTTAGGATGTCACATTTACCAGCCATCCTTCCTCTTCGACCCAGGCATGATGTGTGGCTTACTATTCTTGAAATTGTTGCTGTAATTACATTTCACACCATATATCCCGGGAAGGTCACCTATAGACACAGGACAAATATGCATTCTTTATGCTATTTTCTACTTACCTGCTGCTCAAAGATATTTACCTGAATTCATTCTTTTTTTTTTTTTTTTTTAACGAGAGTCACTTTGTAGCATTCAGAAGTACTTTTGGCTTGTTTGAGAAAGGAGTCTGGCCAAAGGTTAGTTGCCAAGGTCAGTGTAACTCCACCCCAGATTCCGTTCCCACAATCAACCTTCTGACTAGAAGAACAATATTATAATTGAAGCCATGCATTTTGTCTATTCTGCTCCTAATTTAAGAATGCTTCATCTTGTCCTTGATGAGCCTTGTTTACAGGAATTTCCATGGAAACTGAATATAGCTATGCCTTCACCCCAGCTGGTTGCCGATAAAGGTCAGTGCGTGGGACTGGACAGCACCTTTGTTAACTGTTCTGGCTCTGGTGCCCTTGCACCTTTCTCTTAGTTCTGTTTCTTAGAGCATTTTTTTTTTCATGCTCCGCATTGTGTACTGAGTAGGTGGGACTGGAAAATTATAGCAGGAGTCCCTGGCACTTTTCATTCCCAAGAGTTTTTGACCAAAGCACTTGCAAAGCAGAAAGAATTTAGCTTTCATTCTGCTACCAGAAATATAAGACTTCTCTCAAATATGGATGTTGATGGGCCCCAGGGTGTCAGATGCCAACATACGAAACCAGGACTTTAAAAACGCCCGTGCTTCTGGTTTCCTTAGGCAGCTGATTATAGTAAGTAGTGAATTCAGCATCATTGATGAATCTTACCAACCCCGTAACTTGACTCTTATCAGGGAAATCTGTCGACTTGCCAATATAAGTGAGTGACCGCTGGCTTTCAGCTGCTTACAAGGAGCATCCTTTCGATCAGTACATACACCTGCCTTGGTGCCCAAAGGATCATCTGTTCTCTCACTTGTTTTACCACATTTTTGCTCTGAGACCTCAGCGTCCTCTTTCAGTAGCCTCGTCTTTCCCTGTTCATCACAGTATTGAGCTGCACATCCTTTCTGAGTTTTGTGAAGCCATGTCTTTCCTTGGGTGATGTCTTTCACACATAGCTCAGGAGGAAATACAGACACGTAGGTTTCTACCTCATACAGTTCCCCATGGTAAAGTTTCCCTGTTTGCAAATCTGGCTTTTGTTGCTTTGTCTCTTTCATCCCAGCACACTCCTGAAGGGATATGTGACGAGCTGACCGACATTCTTCAACAGTGACTTCAATAGCATCTCTTCTGGCGGGATCTGTAATGGTCCTGTGAGCCACACCTGCTGCAATAAAAAGAGTACTGGCTGGGCCGGAGGGTTAGCTCAGTGGTTCCAGCGCCTGCCTCGCAAGCGCAAGGACCTGAGTTCGATCCCCGGTAACCACATATAATGCTGGGTGTGGAAACACGCTCACCAACAATCAACACCGCATACCACAATGCCGGACGTGGTGGCTCACGCCTGTAATCCCAGCACTCAGGAGGCAGAGACAGGAGGATTGCTGAGTTCGCGGCAGCTTGCCTGGGCACCATAGTGAGCTCAGGGCCAGCCTGAACTACAAAGCGAGACCCTGTCTCAAAAAAAGCAAAAAAAAAAAAAAAAAAGAGTACTGGCCAGTCACACATGTGGAAAACACAACCCACCAGAGAAAATATGCTATTAAGATACAATAAATGCATGAATACATTGCCATAAAATATTAAATCTGGGCAATATCACTCACATGCTTACCTTTATAATCCATGTCTGCAAATTGTAAAATAATAAAATGACAGAGAGAAGAGAGCTAGATTTCAATCAGAAAATACACCCTCCTTCCCTCTTTTTTGTAAGTTCTTCTATTTTACTTCACACTGGAAGACTGTATTTGTAAGATGTGTAAGGTAAAATGGGACAGTTAATTCAGAAAGAGAGCCCTGTTTTCAACTGATGAATCTATTTTCTGTATAATGCAGCCTTCACTATGTATTAAAGGGTAACCAAATAAACATGTGTCTAAAGTGCACTACCCTACAAATGCTAAAAACCTTCCAACAAAATAACTTACAGTTGGTCCTGAGATCCACATAATTAATCTCTTGGAAAAGTTCTTGAGGATAGCCTGTGGTCCTGTAAGGTTTCTGTGGAACCGTCAAACACGCTGAAACACTAGAGTCTCAGGACTAAATAGAACACATTCTAGTTAGTAATTTCTTTTTTGGTTAATGTGAGAGTATCTGTTTAGCAGGATCAAGGTTGGGGATATGAATATGATATTTTGATAAATTAGTCCTAAGTTAAAGGAGGCACCAAAGAAATATGAATTATATATGACACATTTATTAGTAAATCACTATGTATTGAAATGTATAGAATTGTTTCACAGGCAATGGCTAAAAAACTTTAATAGTATAATAAATTTCAAGCAAAATCAGACTAAGATGTCCAAAAATTAATCTAAATAATCCTACCATGCTACTTTATATTTATTATGAGAAAACAAATTGACATGCTGTAGTGTTATATAGCCTGTAGGATATGTAAATATGTATGCAAATGTATATGATATATTTATGTATAAGCAGTAATTCAATTACTTAAACATGAATATAAACACACCTGTAGTGAGTTAACAAACCAAAAAATGAACACTAGAAAATGTAAACTAACACAATAATTATCTGTAACATTAGAGATTCCACAAAAGATTAAAAAATACACCACTGTATGACCTTGTGTTTCCACCTGCATATATATGCAAAAGAAATGAAATAAGTATGTTTTTGTTTTGTTTTGTTTGAGACAGGGTCTCGCTTTGAGCTCACTATGTAGCCCAGGCAAGCCTGGAACTCAGCTCACTATGTAGCCCAGGCAAGCCTGGAACTCAGCAATCCTCCTGTCTCTGCCTCCTGAGTGCTGAGATTACAGGTGAGAGCCACCACGCCTGGCACTGTGGTATGTGGTATTGATTGCTGGTGGGCGTGAGTCTCCACACCCAGCACTGTATGTGGTTACCGGGATCAAACTCAGGAACTTGAGTTTGCAAAGCAGGCGCCAGAACCACTGAGCTAAATCTCTGGCCCTAAAATCAGTATGTTTAAGACATATCTGCAATTCCACATATGTTGAAGTATTTATGATACATAATAACCAAAGTATATAATCAGCATAAGTATCCATCAAGAGGTGGACTGTAAAACCATATGGTGCATATGAAATAGAATATTACTCAATTATGGACAAACTCCCTATCTTTGTGCCAAATTGGGTGATCTTGGGGTCATTAAGTGAAATAAGCCACACACACACAGAACAACAGATACCTCACCATTTCACCATAAGTGGAATCTAAAAGCATTTATCTCCTAGAAATAGAGAGTAGATTAATGGTTTTAAAAGTATAGGAGGAAAATTAGTGGACAAAACTAGATAAGAAGTGGTTGTTCAAAGAGCAAAACCTCACAGTTGTAAAGAAGAATAAGATCCGGTGCTCTACCACATAGTACAGCAACTGTGTGACAGTGAAGTATGTTTAAAATAGAAGACAAGCGGTTGAGTGTTTCTACTGCAGAGAAATAATCAAAGATATTCTAGTTTTTTTGTTTGATAACATGTCACAATTCTTAGTTTGCCCAGGAGATGGCAAACTTTCCCTACAAATCTACCACTGGTAGTCCACATTCCATTTATTTTCAACGAATGTGACACTATACATAGAATGATTCATTCTAAAAACAAATTATTAAATAGATTTAATCCTGTTCAACTTAAGCAAATAATATTTAATCATAACTGAAAGGCAAATAACTCTAAAACATTATCTAATCCTACAAATTTCCATATTTCAGATCGTTAACTTTTATGGCTTAAATTCATAAAAATAATTTGCCCACTTGTTACATTTCCACAATTATTTTGCTGTTAAATCAGACTTTCAAAATATCATAGCACTTCTTTGTTTGTTTTCCTCACAACTTTTTGAGAAGTAAATATTGTTTTAATGAGAAAAAGATAACCCAGTGAGATTGCGTGACATACATATACATATATATTGTTATTTCAAAATTACAATCTGGAGAATTCAATTTTATAGTATGTACTTTCCTTTAGTTATTTTAGATTTTTAAAGAGTGTTTATAAGAACAGAAAATATCTAGAGGCAAAAAATCTAGAGAATATATAGTCATCAGGACCCAGTTTTATCAAATTATAATATTTTCCATATTTAATTCCATTTTCTTGTAAGAAAATAATATATATAGAAGTGAGAGGTTTCATTATTCCTCCTAAAACTGGTTTTCCTCAGCCAGAGGTAAAATCATGTAGGAAATTCCCATGATTAGCATTTATTTCTTTCCTATAAATTTTATGCTGCCTTATACTTAAGCATGAATAAATTCCATGTGATTTTGTAATATTGTTATACTATCTGTGGTTCTATAGTTTGCTTCATTTTACACAACAGTATTTCATTTAAGTTGATAGATAGGTATCTGTTTAATGATTTTAGGTAATTATAAAATTTTCTTTTACAACAAAAATGATATAGGAATATTATTAATATTTCTGTTCTGATTTCCATTTTACAAAAATATAAAAAATCATGATATATTTATTTCCAAACATAGGGAAGTTTGCTGAGGGTTTTGAATAAATAATAAAAAGTGCATGTGTATTTTCTATTTTAATAATTACTGTAGTATTAAATTTTTCTCTGAAGTATGTATATTAATATTAAACTTACTATCTTTCCTTAAGAATATTTTACATGTTTGTCAATTAAGTTATTTGATGTTAGGCATAATTTTGTCATTTCAAACCAATTCATTTGGAAATTGAACATATAGAGTTGAGATTTGAGGTTGAATTTTGTCTTTTTAAAAATTATTTTGAAGTTCATGCAAGTTAGGCACCGTACAATTTGAGCTAAATCCCCAGCCTTAATATTTTGAAGTACTAACCTCCACCAATTTACTGTCAGCCTTATTTGTAAGTTAGAATACTTACAAAGATAACCAAGTTAAAATGAAATTATTAAGATGAGCCCTAATTCAGTGTGACTGGAGGAGCTGTGGGAATCGAGAGATATGTGCTCTGAGAAACACGGAAGAGGCTGCACAGAAACAAACAAGGAAGGCCACATGGAGATCCCAGGGTGGAGAGACACATGAATAAATAAAGAACATCAGAGTCCACCAAGAAGCCATTATACACTAAGTGTGAAGGGTCCCTCGGCAGGCTTCAAAAGGGCCATGGCTCCAACAACACTGTGATCTTGTACTTAAACTTCCATGGTATGATAAATGTCTATGGTTCCAAGATAACAAATGTATGGTTATGTTTTACTTTTGGTTTTGATTTTAGTGCAGTCAAAGGATACTAAAAGTCCCAATGAAGGTTTTGTCTGTCTGTGTACACACACCTTCCTCCAGTGATACTATCACACACACTCACCCCCAGTACCACAGTTAGGTGATGTAAGGAAGAAAACAATTGACTTTAAAAATAGGGAGATTATCTAGCCCAAAATTATGGCATGGGCCTTCTCAGTGAGGATGAGGAAATGGAATATGTATCTTCAAAGCAAAAATGTCAAAGAAACTCTGGAAGCTAGGAAAAGGGCCTAGAGTAGATTTTCTGAAAACCGTTTAGAAAACCAACCCTAGCAAGAGCTTGAATTCATACTTCTGTCCTGCACGACCATGAGAAATTAAAACTAACTAGCCCTCAGTCCTTGGTGCCCTGTCATGGCGTCTCTAAGAAGCTAATACCCTATAAAAAATGGTAGCTGTTTTTATGCAAGCTAGAGCTAAAGTTCTTCAGCCCAGGCACCTTTTCCCCTTCATGAGCTTCCAGCTTCTTTGAGTTCCTTGCATTTCTCAGAATTATGCAAGAGAAACACTGTACAAAAGTATGTCTCTTGAAAGACTTGAAGTTAAAAAAAATATATTGCCTTAGTGTAACATTATCTAAAAATCATTCCATCTGAGGTACAACATGAAGCAGAAAAAGCACAATACTTTCAGCACTCCATTTTACTCCCTTGTGACTGAACTAGATGAAAGAAACTTTTTTTTTTTTTTTTGCTTTTTGGAGACAGGGTCTCACTTTGTAGTTCAGGCTGGCCCTGAGCTCACTATGGTGCCCAGGCAAGCCGCCGCGAACTCAGCAATCCTCCTGTCTCTGCCTCCCGAGTGCTGGGATTACAGGCATGAGCCACCACGTCCGGCATTGTGGTATGCGGTGTTGATGGTTCGTGGGCATGTCTCCACGCCCAGCATTATATGTGGTTACCGGGGATCGAACTCAGGACCTTGCGCTTGCGAGGCAGGCGCCGGAACCACTGAGCTAACCCTCCGGCCCTGAATGAAACTTTTGTATGAGAAATATGTATTTAGAAGAAACATGAATATTTGCAAATGACACTGTGAGCAATTGATGGTGGTACAAGGAGGAGGATATTCACTTTATTTTTGTTAGTCATTTTAAGCTTTGTCCTTTAGGAAAAACAATTATTCTAGAATTATCACTCACAAATATCCACTCCTCTCCATTCCAAAGTAGTTTGAAACAAAATATCTTTTGTTCGTATATCCACCTGTTCATAATAAAACTGGTATCCAGTGTATTTCAGCATGACACATTTGGACTCTAAAAACATTCTTTGCGCAGTCTGGGCAAATTATTTTCATATCCATAAACTTTGTCATCTAAAAAATGAAGATGATGTCTGTCTCTTAAATTAAATGAGAAATTATGTTTCATGTCCCCCAACATTACCTGTCTTATGTTATTTGATGACCATTACCCATTTTACACTGTACTATGTAAATAATAAATTTATGCACCATTCTTTAATACTTTTTCCTAAATTTATTTACTACTTTTAAATTCAGAAAAATTATGACTCAAATACAAATTGGATAAAACATACCATTAGCTATTAATAAACATGTTATCAGTCCTTTGGGAAAGAACATACTGATAAATTGGTTAGAAATTTAAGATAAAATATATAAGATGCACCTAATAAATCTTTTCAAACAAGAGAAACATTTTGTCTTAGTTCCCTCAAGCTGCTTTAACAAACTACCATATACCAGTAGATCTTTTTGCTTCATCAAAATGTAAGCCAATTTATAATTTCCCTTAAGTCTAGACCAAGTATGCATGTTTTGGCTAGGACTACCTTGTGAGGGCACCACCCTTTTGATTATGCCCAAAGCAGGCTATAAGCAGTGCAGGCTGTTAAGTCAACCCCCGCAACAGGCTTGTTTTAAGAAGCAAGTCTGGAGCCAGAGATTTAGCTCATGGGTCCCAGTGCCTGCCTAGCAAATGCAAGGTCCTTAGTTCGATCCCAGGTAACCACATACAACAGTACCGGGAGTGGTGGCTCACGTCCACCAGCAATCAGTACCACATACCACAAATGTTGTGTGTGGTGGCTCACACCTGTAATCCCAGCATTTGGGAGGCAGAGGCAGGAGGATTACTGAGTTCCGGGCTTGCCTGAGCTACATAGTAAGCTCAGGGCAAGCCAGAACTACAGGGAAAAAAAAAAGCAAATTTGGCCAAACCCTGTGCAAGGTCAGAGAGTTTCTTACTCAAATTCCACTCCCAGAGTTGAAACCTTTACTAAAAAAGACAAGGTTAATAATCACAACCTATGTTTTTCTGTCCTGTTCTTAATTCAGAATGCTTCATCGTTTCCTTTACAAGTCCTGCCTACACCATTAACGTGTCTAGAGCAACCACACGTCCTCTCAGGTAACCTCTTTACCTCAGTGTAACTACAATGTTAGCAATAAATATCGACAGCTCTGGGTGTTCAGGGCCTCAGCTTGTTTCAGCCTTGCTTTCTGGAGCATGGGTCATCCCGTCTCTTTAATTCTGTCTTTCAGTTTTTCTTTTAACCTTATGTCATAGCAATAAGCAGAAGAGCACGAGAGACTCTTATATTACATAAATAATTTGTGTGTATATTTATTCAATCTTGTTTTAAAATACTCCAAACATTTAGAATACACAGAAGTTATTTCAATGAGTTATTAAACATTGAACATTTCTATTAAAAATTGACTTACAAATAAGATTCCTGTGCTAAATTATCCTAGTAAAGATTTTTCTGTTAAGTTGAAAAATTAGTGGAATACTTATTAAGCCTCATAACTCATTTCACTCCAATGGTAATTGTTTTATCATGCCAACATGATACTACTTTCCTGTATAAGGAACTATTACTACAGCTACTACTTTCCTGTGTAAGGCATTCAACTAAAAAATATTCCATTTTATTGTATTATTGTTACTGACCCAATCAGGTAAGGTTCTCTGTTTCACTGATATCTCTGTCACGTTTTCAGATTTTTCTTGACAAATGAGCTTAATGAACATAAAAGCAAAACTGAGAGTCAGTGCTATTTTTCTTGCTATTTGGATAGTTTCCAAATATCTCAGGTCACAAAGTGAATTACAAACTCTTCAACACAACCTGAAAATCTAGAAATGACAGTGTCAATAACTGCTAGAGTTTTTCTTAAGCTGTAAGGTTAAAGGGATCAAGAACTTCCTTTCAAAAGGATTCTTTATTTTTCTTGTTTTTTTTTTTTCCAAGAGAAATCACATATTTCCCCAGCAGAAAGATGAGACTGTCCAACATGATCAAAATTAGAAGCTCCTCATACAGCCTTCTAAATGGAAATAAGAGGAAAGACAATGTCTTGTGGTACGAAGGATCAAATTTGGGTCCTTGTGCATCCAAGGTTGGTGTGGTACCACTGCTATATCCCTAGCCATGATGTCTTATTTCTATTCAAAGATTAAATGTGAAAGCCCGGAAGTGTGTACAGAATCTAAGTCAAATCCTTTACAGAAACGGGGTTGAAAATGTACATTTTTAATTCTGTAAGAGGATCTGAAGTAGAAATTGAGCATAGAAAAAATAAAATAGTTTTAACATCATTAAAAAGCTAAATGACAAATTAGCTACCAATTTGTAAATTTCATTTCATTTGTTTAATTTAATTTAAAAGTAGATGCTGCTAGTTGATACATTTTTAAGAACTTTTAAACTTTTTAGTTGTATTTCATAGAAAAAAATTTTTCATGGTACTAGGGATGAAACTTGCACCCTTGTCCTTCCAAGGTAGGTGAGGTACCACTTGAGCTAAATCCCCAGCCCAGGAAGAAACTCTTGAATTGGATTAATATTAGAAACAATAATTGTTCTAAATAAATACTAAAACCATGTTAGTTAAACAGGAGAAAAATATTTGAACTTCCTCTGTCTTTTGATTTGCAGGAAAACTGTAAACTAATGACCTAATTTTGTAGGATTGTCATGTTAATATTCATAAGCATATTTAAATTAAAATCATTACCCATAGAAAACTAAATTGCTATATTCACTAGATTGCAATTGTCTTATTAGTGTGTTTCTGCAGTGCCTGGGGAGCTGCACCTAAACACATCGCATCTCGATGGATCTTACTCTTCCTGTTCACTCTGTTCTCCTTCCATTCCCAGGTCCCCTTTCCAGTTCTACAAAGTTTACATCCCTGTTTCTTAACAAGTGTCTCTTACTTTACTCTTTAAACTATTTAGATGGGTTTCTTACCTTAGAGAAATCAAGTGACATTAAAACTTCTGTGACTTATTCCACATGGCCTCAAGATCCATTAGATACAAATCTCATTAGGTCTTTCTACCAAAATACTTATCTCTATTATTTAAAGTTTATATATATATATATATATATATATAAAACTTTATATATATATATAAAACGTTATATATATATATATAGTTATAACTATATATATAACTTTATATATATAAAACTTTATATATATATAACGTGTTATATATATAGTTATAACTTTATATATATATATATACCTTTGAAATACTTTATAAATTCATCACATATGTATCTTATAAATTGTAGTATTGTTGCTTTATTCATTTAAAATGTATATAAGGAATCATTCAGTAGTGCTGAAGAAAGTTTCAGAGGGTGGATCTTGAGTTTTTCTTTGATTATGTGTAGCTACATTTAAGGCATTATAATCTAGTCTCATAGAACATTTCACATAGTTGCAGATTACTTTAAAAAAGAAAAGTCTTTGCTGTATTAGCTCCACAGCCACTTGCTGGAACATTTCCTAGCCATACTTGGGAACTTTAGTTAACTATTGGTGTCAGTGTGTTATGAGAGCCATACATCTCACCCTTCCTAAACACTAGGTGCCGGATCATTTTGAATTCTTTCTAAAGCAACATGTAAGTGACTCTGTTAGGAATTTTCTGGGTCTCGATAAATATTTTTAAGTATTCACAAATCAATTTCAGGCATTTTACATGCAAATTTTTTAAGAGAATAGGTAAAAATAAACCACTAGAATCCTGAGTAAATAATTTTCTATTTAACTATGCATGGAATAAATTAAGAATTTATTTTAACAAGACAAGCTGATATTTTGTCCTTGCTCAATTAAGAGGCCCAAAGTTCCAATATTATTTATTTTAATATATATATATATACACACATATACATATTATATTTTTATATATACACACATATACATATTTAATATACACATATATGCAAATTATATAGGCATATATATGCATATTATACATATATATATATTAAATTTTTCCATTCATTCATTTGTTCCAGGGATCAAATTTTGGAGCTTGTGCTTCCAAGTGAGACACCAGAATCACAACCCCAGCTCACCAAAATTATTTACTATACCAGTAAGAAATAAGATTAAGAACTAAGATTGCTACTTAAATACAATTAAGTATTTCATAATCCAACCAACACAAATGCTAGAATATGCTATTGTAAATATACTAGATCAGCTCTAGTTACGTATTTCCCCATTAAAACTCATTACTTTAAGAGAAATTTCTGATTGCTTAAATCCCTTTCCTTATTTGAGTATGGAAATTTCCCCACTCAGTGATTATCATTCCTTGTATGTAACATATTTTGCAAGCTGTGGGTAGCTGTGACATGGGGTGAAATATGACTCCTTAGTTTTCCTTCTCCTTGCCACTTGTTCATGGTGCTTACATTTGTAGAAATAGAAGGTACCCTTCACTTTGGAAAAACTAAAAATTGGAGGTACCCCTCACAGAAGATGTGACTCAGCTGATTTTCCTACATTTCCTCCCTTTTTTTTTTAACCTTCTCTTTCTTCTCCTGACTTTGGACACTGAGATCCACCTGAGTTAACATCTGATTTGTGACCGAGGATAGCTCTTTCTGTGCATAGGGTATGAAGGGATCTCTTTTTCTGTCTTATTTCTGTCTCCTTACATTGTCATGTGTGATATTTGTTCTTTTTTGAGAAAGAAATCTCAATGTATGTTTTCAGGTCACTGTGAGGACAACACCACTAACCTTTCATTACCCGAATTTAATGTTCCTCAACTTCTGTGACCGATTTTAAAAAGAAATGGCTATTTAATGTGATCATTGGTCACTGCAGTTCGGTTATACATACTAGAATAAAAGGCCTTTACAGTTTTCTCTCTGAGTTCTAATCCAATTGACAATAAAACACAAGTCACAGGATGGACTTTTGAACATCACTTTGATTGCTCCTAAGGACAAATCCAAGAAGATTTTACACAGAAATGATCTTTTCCTAGATAATCGACCTTTAACATTTTTTGCCTTTTCATTTTACTTCATTGATGTTTTGAATGGATAGGGGGTGGCAGCGATATTTTCAATGTGAATATATAAAACAAAAAATCTCATTTAGACAAAAATTACCCTTGGAAGTTTATCAAATTACCCAAATTGTATGGCATGAAATGATTCAACCAGCAATAATTCCAAAACTATACAGCTAAAATTTTTCTCCAGAAGAGAATAATGTTAATGAAGCACTAAGTTATACGACTGGTTTAAATGTGAAAGACATATTGAATATTTAGACTTTCATCTTGTACAATCATTATTAGCACAGCAAAACATTCTCAATATAGGAGATAGAGGAAAGAAATGAAACATTTTGAGGTAATGGCTTCCTTCATTTCTCTCTCATTTGCAGTCATGAAGAATTTAAGTATCTATTATAGCTTAGAGCTAGAGGTCCCCCAAGCGCCTCACGCACCCACAAGCAGGGTTTTGGGAAGGTGACTGGATCATGAAGGTGCTAAAAGTCCCCTGGTGTCAGGAGGGAGCCTGTCGCAGAGCTGTGAAGAACTGGGGACTTGAGCTTGCTCGATGCGGCCCCTGCCTTCGGCCTGCCCTGGACTCTCGGTGCGAACCACGGTGCCCTCCTCATGCGCTCCCGTGCACCGGCACTGTTCGCCTTCTCCAGGTTGGTCACTGTCACGCGCTTGTCCAGCATTCGCCCTCGTGGTTTTCGCAGAAGTCACCCCCATGTGTCCGTTTACTGATTTATTCTGGATGCACTTTTATTAAACTACGTGAGTTCCTCCGTTGTCGTTACAACATGGAAGTGCATTTTATGTGGAAACTCACATGTGTAGAAAATTTCAGCTGTATCCTAAGTAAACTACTACTTAAGGGATAAATATATAGCTTTTAATTGCAATTATTCGGGGAGCCTACAAGTTATATACATTCTCTACCCTTATCTCCAGTCTTCTTATGACTTGATATTCTCCTGTTACTGGAATTTTGAATGAATTTCCCGTGGAGAAAATAAGCGGATTTCAAAAATAGAAAGAAAAAACTGGAAATAAAGCTTTTGTACTTAGGGAGGAGAAGAAGCTTACGAGGGAATAGCATAAAATAAAACTAAATGCATTAAAAAGAAGGGAAAAAGTGTATTTCTAAAGACAATCATTTCTTTCCTCTTTTCATAAAGTTTCTGGCCATGTTATTTGTAATTTCCTTCCAATTTTCATTTAATTTAATTTTAACTTATAAAATGTTATATGTTTATTACAAACAACACAATGTTTTGAAATATGCTTCCACTGCAAAGTAATTTGTTAATTCTAAATCACTCATATACTACTGCTTAATGTGATTATCATTACCGATGATAAAACATTTCAAATTTGCTAAGCCATTTTTTAAAATTATGATGTATTGCTCTGAACTGTATTTACCGTGTTCTTGAGGAAATCCCTCCTCCAGTGTGACTTAAGTTAGTTCCGTTTGACCAGCATGCCTCACCATCTGCTCCTCTAGCTTTAGGTAAATAGGAGACTGATCATGAGGCTTCAGTTGTGATGTCCTAGGATTTAAGATAAAAAAATACTGAATTGGCCCCTTCTTCTCCCCAAAGTTCAGTATTGAACTGCAGGCTTACGGATCTATGACTGAAAACATGGTAGAACAAAGGGAAAGCTTATGGTAAGAGCACAATTTCCAACACCTAAAAATTTATGATTTTTTTAAGCAAATTTTTTTTGAAGGTTGGATTGGCTAAGAAAACATTATGACCGGCTGTTCCATGGAAATCTGATGTATCAAAATGAACAATGCATCACCCTTAATTCTTCTGTGTACATATAACTGTATCTAGTAACAAAGCAGAAATATAAGGGATATACAAATGGCAGTACTGACATTGTACTGAGTCAATAATCCGGTACTTTGCCAGATTATTGTACAGGTGCAGTTATTTAATTATGTGCAATTACACAGTTCTCAGTTGGGTGGTCATTAAAATACAGAGTTGATGCAATTAAGGGGAATGCGAATCCTCCTTGGAGTTTTAACATGCAATAAGTGATGCTCTTTGGTTAAAAACAGCATTGCAAAAAATAAGTTAAATTCTAACAAGACTCCTTGTTATGTCTATAAACTAAAGTAAGTAAATTTATAAACAAAGGGCTTTAGCCTTTTCTAAAGAAAATCATGCTTGAAGCTCTGTCTTTGAGGTTAAAATTCATCAAGAAGTTTCTAGAGAAAATTAATAAGACAATCTCAAATTCTGTGGAAAATCCAAATGTCACTAAGCTTTGTGAGTCACTTTTTAGCATTGCCTCTTGTTTTTTACCTCCTTCTGCCTTTAGTACATTACAGTGACATAAATTGACATAAGGATAATGCACAGTACCAACCATTAGAAAAAAAAATCACATAAGGACATTTTAAAAAACAAAACATTTTTCCCAGTACTATGATTATCTAGTTGTGCAATGCTAGCTTGTAGAGCAAAACACTGTTATGGGCTCTCTATAATTCAACAAAATTCAGAATGACAGGATCTTTTGATCTAAAAGATCCTGTATTTTTTTCCACCCCTCATGGGAGAAGCCATAGGAGAGTCACAGTCCTGCAAGGGTCCAAACGCTGCTTCACAGACATTGTCAACCTGTTACTACCTTCTGCTGATGTCTGTACCGCCAAGTCATATCTTACAATCCAGATTTTTGTGTTTAAAAGTTAAAAATTAATACCCTTTGTCTGATTGTCATATATTTCTTAATCAATTCTGAACGTTTCAGGGAAAGATGGATGTTGTTACTGAAACACACATAGCAAAAATACTTCTCTATGCTGTGGTTTAATCAAACCAGGGTATTAATTTAACAGTCAGCTTCTATTCCTTTTTGTTAAATAATGCATCATTGTCCGGTTCACAAGAGATCTGGGAAAGTATGAATTGTTAGATACATTCTAGGGGCCAATGTGAAAAATTGATAAAGTTACCTATTGTTTTAGTATATGTGCTGCTGAAGCGAGCACAGAGTTACCTATTATTTTAAATCTGGATGAAGAGTAGGTACTATTTTTCCAATTTTAAAAATGAGCCCACAGAGAACACAGAGAAGGATTATGATATTTCCAAATTCTAAGGACTGAAACGATTATTGCCTCTATGGGTAAAAATGAGAATTAACTCATATCATATACTGGTACAAATTCCCCAATATTGAGTGTGATTGTGAGTTGTATGTGAAATGTACCAATAAAGAATTCAATTGAAAAAAAATTAGGGAAAAAACCCACTAAACCATAATATAGGTATAAAGAACAGGATTCAATTTAAATTTCTTCCATTAAAACCATATTTTTATGTGGGCGTAGGGATACGGGTAAAAATGAGAATTAACTCTTGTCATATACTGGTACAAATTCCCCAGTGTTGAATGTGATTGTGAGCTGTGTATAAAATGTACCAATAAAGAATTCAATTTTTAAAAAAAACATATAGGGGGCTGGGGATTTAGCTCAAATGGTACCACGCCAACCTTAGATGCACAAGTGCCTGAATTCAGTCCCAAGTACCACAGAAAAATAAAATAAAATAAAATAAAATAAAATAAAATAAAATATAAAATAAAATGTAAAATAAAAATAAAATAAATTAAAATTAAAATAAAATATAAAATAAAATAAAATACAGAAAGCTCGGAGTACCATTTTAGCTTGAAGGGAAGAGGTCGCCAAGGTTAAGTAGCTGGAAATCAGCAGAGAGCATAGCACAGACCTCTGTCCTCTGAGGTCCAATGCGTCACACGGGCTGCCCTCAGATCCTCCCCAGCTTCTTTCTTGGCCTTTGGATTCGCTTTGAAGGAAGAACTGAATTCAACTTGTTAAAGCAGAGTGCATTGTGGTTTTAAAATTTAACCATGTACTGTTTTGTCATTACTTAATTACTTTGCATGTTCTTAATCTTCAAAACATTTTTTAAATCTCTATATTTCACCACCAGTAACCTAGCAAATATTTCCCTTTCTTTCTCAGTTGAAATGAAATGAAAGTTGAATATATTTATTGCATACTACATACTATTTCTAAATGTTTGTCTTTTGACCCACACATGAAGAAAAGTATACCGTCATGGTCACCCTGATTTAAACTATTTTCAAAATAGACCTTGTCTATTAACTGCTTTTCATTTGTGCTTCCATGCTCCTTCACTTCATTCTACTTTTTATGTAGCCTCAAAATTATGGTCAACTTTTTATCATATTTTAAATTATTTAATTTTTAGCATTTCAGATTGTGAGTTAATGTAGTTTCTATGTTAGCTGCCTACTTCTCAAAACTTGTATTTATTTAGCATTTATTCGAGAGAATAGCTTAAATTTATTACATAAATTTCAAAAGATGATTTGTCCCAATTCAAAATCTAACAGATTATCAAAGCTCAAATTCATAATAAAAATCAAGTTCCAGCATTTCTATAAAGACACAACAATACAACTGTCAGAAAATGATCCTAAAACCTAATACAGAGAGGTAGACATAAATAGAGCAGTATTATTTTTATTATTTTGTTTTGTTTTTGAGACAGGGTCTCTCTTTGTAGTTCAGACTGGCCTGGAACTCACTATGTAGCCTTGAACTTGCAACAATCCTCCTGTCTCTGCCTTCTAAGTGCTGGGGTTACAGGCAAAAGCCACCATCCAACATTATTTTATGTAGAAATATAATATATAAAATTAAACTCTGGGGGTTGTGAGTGGGTAGGGACATGGGTAAAAATGTGAATTAGCTTCTGTCATACACTGGTACAAAATCCCCAATATTGAGTGTGATTGGATCCATATATAAAATGTACCAATAAAGAATTCAATTAAAAAATTAAACTCAAGCAATAAAGAACAAAATGTGAAAGTAAATAAAGTTATCAAACATTTACTAAAATAGATAATGAATACAATTTAAAATTCATCTTATATAAATAGATTTAATTGAGCAAGTTTCATGAAAGTAAATTACCATTACATATTATTAGAAGCTTGGAATTTAATTTATATTTATGCTTCCAATAAGTGAAAAGATATCTTAGAATCTAAGAATTGCTACCTTCCAGGTACTGGTACAAAAAAATGGTTATCTAAAATTTCCTTATGATTAAAAGAAGCAAACAGAAATATTAAGAGTCTAGAAAAAGATGGATTTTATAAACACACACTTAAATTTTAGGAGTATTACAAATGGGTCTCTTGGTATGTATGATGAAGAAATCTACATTCTTTCACATATTTTGCTAACTACTCCCTTCTGACTGTTTACTATTCTTCATATTTTGTGAAGCTGTCTTATAAATATGTCACAATAATTCCCTTAGATGCTTATTCTTATTTTTCTAATTAATAGATTCAAAGCTCATTATACTTTGTACATAACTTCTCTATTACTGAGTTATTTATTTTTATTTATTCCTTGATGAGATGAATTCAGTCAATAATTTATTTTAAAACATATTAACTGCCATAATTTGAGTGCTTATGCTGCTGAAAATAACAGCTCATTTCTTTCGCATTCAAGAAGAGAACTGGCTATGTGTAACAGTATTCAGTCGCTCATATTTTCCCTGAGAACTTTGAAATTGTCCTGCGTGTTTTGCAGTAAGGTTACTGCAGTTCCTCTCAGAGAGGCCTGATTTGTCTGCATATAAGTACATTGACTGCTTGAATGCTTGAAGAAAGGTTTTATTTATCTATAACTATTTTCACATGAATTTTGATATAGATGTTCTATATTACATTTTCATAAAGTGTGAAATGTTTTATATCAAACAGTCCAGAAAATTAGTCCTGAATAATATTTTGTATTTTTTTTCAAAAATAACCACAACATATCATTCTTGTCAAGTGGTTTTTATTTATAAAGTCATCTAAAAATTTTAATAGGAACTATGATGAAAATATAATGAGTTATTATATTAAAAACACATTACAATTAAATACTTGGGCATTAACCTGACAAAGGAAATGAAAGCTAGGGTACTCTGTAAAAGGAGATCAAAAGTATATTAGAAAATGAAAAGATAAGCTCTAATATTTGAAGGGCAGAAACAATATTATCTAGGTCACCACATTTCCAAAACTGAGATGTAGATTTATTGCAATCACCATAAAAATACCACCAATATTTCTCACAGAAATGGAGAAAACAAACCTAAAATACATACGGAGCAAAAAAAGACCCATAAGAGCAAAGCAATCCTAGGAAGCAAGAAAAATGCAGGAGGCATCACAATCCCAGATTTCCAGTGCTGTGATAAAACTACAGGGATTAAGAACAGCACGGTACTGACGCAAACACAAACACATGGGACAAGGCAACAGAGGGAACAACTTCAGGCACATTCAACAATGTGGAAACAACCTCAGGCCCCTTTAACAGTCTGATCTTTTACAATGGGGCCAAAAGCATACACTGGGGAAAGACAGCCTGTTTATCAAATAGCCCTTTAAAAACTGGCTGGATAAAACAGAAGATTGAATCTAGGCGTGTATCTCTCACTATACACGAAGCTAAAATTTAAACAGATCAAAGATACACATATTGAAAAGTAAATCTGTAAAAGGTAAAATTATTGACTATATAGGCATAGGCAAAGATTTTCTGAATAGAAAAGAAATTGCATAAGAAATAAAAAATCGGCAAACAGAATTGTATCAAATTTAAAAGCCTCTTCATAGAAAAGGCAACAAAAAAACACATACAACCTACAGAATGGGGGAATGCTTTGAATTGCTTCAGGGCATTAAGCCAGCCAAGAGAAGAAAAGAGAACTAGAATTGCTCCAGAAAGTAGCAGAAACAATGGGATAGGTGTGTCTAAAGTAAGGGGAATTAGAGAGGTATTAATAATAATACGTCTTTTACTGTGATTATTTTATAAAATTTTAGAACATTGCCCATTGTCATTGCCTATAGTTAGATGTTCCCCCAAAGCTCAAGTGCTCATGGATGGGACTTTGTGAGGTTACAGGACCATTGCTTTGTGATGGTGGATCACTGAAGGGTTACCCTGGATTGGTCCAATGTTGGGTTTACAGCAGAGAGCGGTGTTGAGAGGGAAAAGCAGGTGGGAAGGGATGGTTCAATGTGGGTGTGGTCTGGGAGGGTGTATGCTGGTTTCCTTTCACCCTTGGTGGCTACTCCTTCTGGCCTGCCCTTCTACCATTTACCTCTCTCTCGCTCTCTCTCTCTCTCTCTCTCTCTCTCTCTCTCTCTCTCTCTCTCTCTCTCTCTCTCTTGGAAATACCAAGGATTGAACTCAGGCCTCATACTTGCAAGGTAGGTGTGGTACCACTGAGCTAAAACCCAAGCCCTAAACATTTCCTTCTTTAAATTGTGGATGTTGAGTACTATGTCTCAGTAATAAGAAAGTCTATGACAACCATATTCCTTGATCTGTTTAGCATTTCTCCTGTATTTAGTTATTTCAAACTATTCCCTTTATTAGTGTGATTTTCAGCTGTGGTTTTTCATTCTCTCTATGGTTATAATAAATGAATTATATATGCTGTTATGAGGTTTTTATTTTCAAATTTTGCCTTTCACTATAAAC
>PVIC010030713.1:0-21743 GCA_004025085.1 Thryonomys swinderianus
CTGGCCCTGAGCTCACTATGGTGCCCAGGCAAGCCGCCGCGAACTCAGCAATCCTCCTGTCTCTGCCTCCCGAATGCTGGGATTACAGGCATGAGCCACCACATCCGGCATTATGGTATGAGGCGTTGATTGTTGGTGGGCGTGTCTCCCTGCCCAGCATTATATGTGGTTACTGGGGATTGAACTCAGGACCTTGCACTTGCGAGGCAGGCTCCGGAACCACTGAGCTAACCCTCCAGCCCCAAAATCTACTTTCTTAACAGTTATTAACTGTTTTATTACTTACTGCAGTCATCATGGTATACAGTACATTTCTATAAATTATTCTTCTGAAACTGAAATTATATGTCCCCTGACCAATCTATTCCCAATTCTACCAACACAATCCATAGGGGATCATTTTACTCTCTACTTTCATGAGTTTTAATAATTTTAGATTCCATCTACATGTATGGTTTACTAGCTTGCTTTCACTTTAACAAAATATCTGATATAATTAACTTACAAAGAGAAAGTTTATATTGTCTCAGAGCTCTGGAGATATCAGTATAAGATCATGTGACTCTATGCTTTGGGCCTCTGGTGAAAGTTGCACCAGGTTGCATGATAGAGTGGACCACATACACCAAGAGCAAGGAGGAAAAGAGAGAAGAAGAGGCCCAGATACCATAATCACTTTCCAAAGACACCCCTTCCGGTGAACTAAAGACTGTTACCAGGCCCCACTCTTAGAAGTTTCTACCACTTCTCACAGTGCCGCTGCAGGCATCAAGCCTTTATACACGGGGCTTTGGGAGACTTTATCCAAACCTTGGCAGTTATTGCTTTTCTGTGCCTGTTTTTTTTCACTTACATAATCGCTTCCAGGCTTGTATTAGTTACTGTTCTCTCATTACTGAGATAAAATACCTGACTCCCAAAATTAAAGGGGGAAAGGTGTATTTGGCTACAGTTAGGTTTCAGGGCATAATTGGCCAGCTCCGGCGCAGGGTGGGAGAGGTGGGACAGTTCATGGCAGTGGTTGGAACAAAAGCAACAAGAGTCTTAACAGCATCTTTTTGCTCCTTTTAACTTACTTGGACTACTTAGGGGAGGTTGCATTCAAGCCCCAAATCCTAGTGACCCTGAGCTCAGCCTTTCCATGAGTCAATCACACACTCTAGATTCAGCCTCTTCCAAAATAGACTATGACCACATCGGACTTTGGGGGGACATCTAAATACAAATCACAACAATGTTGTTTCAAATGATAAGATTTCTCCCCTTTATCTATAAAACTCCCATGTTTATTATACTAATTCTATGATCATTATGGGTTTTTTAAGCAATGGATTTGATGTTACCAAAATCAAATGTTTTGCACATCAAATCACACTATCAAGAAGTGAAAAAGCTGGGCGTGGTGGCTCACGCCTGTAATCCCAGCACTCAGGAGGCAGACAGGAGGATTGCTGAGTTTGAGGCTTGCCTGGGCTACGTAGTGAGCTGAGGGCCAGCCTGAACTACAAAGCGAGACCTTGTCTCAAAAAAAAAAAAAAAAAGTGAAAAAGCACAGAATGGGAGAAAATATTTGCAAATCATGTCTTCTCAGGATCTAGTACCAATGATATATATTGTAGAGCACATATTTTATATTCCATGTATTTTATTTTATTTTTTTAAGTTTTTGAGACAGGGTCTTGCATTATAGTTCAGGCTTACCCTGAACTCAATATATAGTCCAGGCAAGCCTCAAACTCATCTTCTTGCTTCTGCCTCTTGAGTGCTGGGATTATAAGTGTGAGCCACCCTGCCTGGCCCTTATTCCATGTATTTTAAATATCTCATATGTAGTGCATATTTTTCCAGAGAAAATTTACATATGCCTGATAAGTATATGGAAAGATAATCAGCATAATTAATCACTAGGAAATTGCTAATCCAAACCTCAATAAGTTGGAAAATTATAAATCTTGGAATGAATATAATAAAAAATACAGAAAATAAAAGATGATGGTATACTAGTCAGTTTCCTTTGTCTGAAACAAAATACCTGACACAAGCAACTTAAAGGAATAGTAGTTTATTTTGGCTCACAGTTCTCCGCAGTCTTTGTGCATGGTGGTTGGTTGGCTCTGAGACAGAATAGCATGTAGAAAGACATGGCAGAAAACAGCTCCTAACTTCATGCCACCCTGTAAGTAGAGAGAGAAGGAAGGAACCAGGAAGGAAGACAAGTCCTCCAGAGAATGATTCCAGTGGTCTACCTCTTTCAGTCAGGTCCCACCTCCTAACAGCAAGTCAGGAGAACTCTTCAGTCAGCTGATCCCATGATGAGCACAGCAACCTCAATTTCCAGTTACCTTCCAAATGTCCACCTCTGTGCACATGAAGCTCATAGAGGACATTCCAGATCCTAACCAAAGGAGATGGTGAGGATCTAGAGAAACTGACACTCTCATACACGCCTCATGGGAATGTAAAATGGTGCAGTTGAAACAGTCTATTGGCTCCTCAAAAATCACGTGAAATTATCATATGGCCTAGAAATTCTACTGTCAGTTAAATATCCAAATGAACTGAAAGATGTTCACACTGTTACTATTCACACAAAATTTTATATAGTTGTACTATTTATGATAGTCAAGTATCTAGTAAATAAATGACAAAATGTGGTGTGTTTACACAATGAAATATTATTCAGCCATTAAAAATTATATAGATCACTGATGTAGGTTACAAAAGAGATGAGCCATGAAAACATTGTGCTGGAGGGAAGAAACTAGGAAAAAAGCTATATACTGTATAAATTCATTTATGTGAAATGTATACAACAAGCAAATAAATGTAGCAGATTAGCAGAAACCAGGAACTACTCCAGTGGAGAATTGAAGAATGACTACTTACAGATTGTGAGTTTCCATTTGAGGTGATAAAATGTTCTAGAACTACATAGTGGTGATGGCTGAAGAATACTATGAATTTACTAAATGTCACCGAATTGCATAACTTAAAATGGTATAAATGGTAAATTTGGTCAATTGTATTTTCCCACAGTAACAAAAGTCAAAGGAGAAAAAAGTAGATCTTACATAATGTACTTGTGTTCTTTAAATATTCATATTCCAGAGGTTATATTTATTACTGGTAATATGGTTATTTCTATAACCTATCAGGCCTATGATCTTGAATTCTGTGCCTACATTTTAATTGGCTACTTATTTCTTTTCCTAGGATACATTTGTTGGTTCTTGTGAGAGGTCTTTGCTAAGGAACTCTTACAAGAGTTCCAAACTATGGACAAAACTTTTTCTCATTAACTATTGGTGATTAAACCCAGGGAGTGGTAAACTGCAACCTCATCAGCACCAGACAATAGTATTGTTTTTTGTAGATGACTTATAACTGTGTCAACAGAAATGTGTGTTTTTGTCCCAGTTTAGTCACTCCAGCTCACTCTCAACATTCTCCCCAGGGATAAGTAATGAAGGCTAAAGAAAAAATGTGTTGGTCATAAAAAAAGGCAACAAAACTTACGTATTTAGGGGGTGGGGTTGTGGGGTGGGTAGGGGAATGGGAAAAAATGAGACTTAAATTGTGTCATATACTGGTACAAACTCCCAGTGTCAAGTGTGATCATGATATGATGTGTATATACAATGTACCAATAAAGATAAAAATTTAAAAAATAAACTGCAACCAAAGGATTTAGACGTTTTACAGGAATAACTGTTTTTGTTTTCCCGTATATGATTTGGTGCAGTGCTGTCTGCTAGTAGGCCCTTTAAAAAATACCTGAGGATGGGGTGTGGTGGCTGAGAGAGAGAGAGAGGAGAGAGAGAAAGAGAGAGAGAGAGAAAGAGAGAGAGACAGACAGACAAAGACAGAAAGTGAGGGAGGGAGGGAGAGAGGAAGAGCATGTGTGTCCCTGTGTCTTACACACTTAGATCAGTAGTTCAGGCATCTGCCTGGCAAGTGCAAGATCCCAAGTTTGATCCCTGGTACAGTAGCAGGCATGGTGGCTCACGCCTGTAATCCTAGCACTCCAGAGGCAGAGGCAGGAGGATTACTGTGAGTTCAAGTCTTGCTTGGACTACATTGTGAGCTCAGGGCCATCCTGAACTACAAAGCGAGAGACCTTGTCTCAAAATACTAAAAAGAACAAAAACAAGAAAACAAAACCTGAGGACCATTTCATGCTTTAGTCTACTATCTTGTGGCATATCAGGCTATTTGATCATTGTTCTGTTTTCTCTTACCTTTTAAGTCTTTGCTGTGACTATGTGCTTTTAGAAGAGTTAGACTTAACACCCTCCTTGGCTAATAAAAATCCCCCTTGACACTTTTCTTCCAGTTCTTTTTGTTATGCACATTAAATTAATTTTGCTCAGCTTCTCTTACTTTGCATTTTACAGTCACCACTCTATTTAGCAAACCAAGAAATTTGCTTAAGATCAGCCTTTCTTAACTGATCTCAAAGGATTAGAATAACATTTTCCTCTTACAAAAAGAACAATTTTTTCTCCATTGTTTTCACTTTTATTATGAGACGATAATAGCTTCTGGACAAAGTTACTAAGAAAACTGTTGCTTTTCTCCAGGGTTTGGCTGTTTCTAGTTTATAAATACTTTATCTGACAAATACATTTTACAATTGACAAGTTCATCATATGTACTCTGAACTAAATGTGGATTTTTCACAAATCATTGCCATTCCAGGACCAAAATAAATTTTAACTATTGCAAAGTGTTTATCTTTTGCTTTTGCTCTAATATCCCTGTATGCCAATTCTCTGTAGAAAACCCCCGAAACACTGCTCTTTGCTTTTGGCGTTGGAGAAAGAATCAGGGTGAGAACTGACAGTATGATTTACTTCATGCTGCACAGAAAATTCGTTAACAAAGCCAATATGGAGTCTTCTGTTATTCTCTGTGTGTATCACCATCTATGCTAAATTATCTTACCTGGAAACTTGAATGAGAACCAAACACTCCCTGGCAGTTTTTGCAATTGTTTTTCATTCTAAGACAAGGATCAGAGTTTCTTTACTGCACTTCCTTTTTCTTTTAGGTCAAATTACAGTAGTCAACCTTCTGACTTCCGTTGTCCTTGAAATACAGTTCTTGCATACTTCTTTGTGCCTCCTGAAAGAACTGCTTAATTTGGTTGAAAAAAAAAAAACACACACAGAAGAAAAAAGAAACGCCTGCAAAATGATTAATGGAATATTCTATGAGCATCTACATTATGTAATGTGATTAATGCAACCAAAAGCCAAAGCAGGGATGTTAAATATCTTTCAAGACATATTCTCATATTTAATGAAAATGGTAAAATTTATGAGCATTGATGGAAAGTATGTGAGATACTCAGGTCCAGAAAAAGGAGAAAGCCAACAGCAATTTCACAGGTTCAAGTGACTAAGGGTGCCTTCAGCGATTTTCTGATTTTGAAGTGTACTGTCAGTCAAATAAATCTGTCAGCAGCATGACTAGATTGTACAATAGACTTCAGTTTTACTTAGAAGATACTCTCAGATTCTTCCCGCCATCTGCGGGGCACGGTTGCAGGATAAAAGACAGAACAAGATATCTTGGAGCATCTTTGAAAGTCAGGGCTTACTCAATGGGTGGGTATTGAGGTCAACTTGTCTGAAGGGCTCTGTCCTCCAATGCACACTAATATTATCTAGGGCCCTTTTAAAAGTCTAGAAGCCTGAGCCTGTATGATTCATCAAGGGTTCATTGAGATCTTGTATTGTTTGGTCTTTAATAACTCACATTATATGTTAGTTGATTTTTATTATCCTTTGTCTTCAAGCTTAAATTGTATTGCCCCTGTAGGTAATCACTAGTTTATGACTTTTACATGAATATGTTCAACTATTTTTAACTATATATGTTAGAAATATTTAATTGAGTTAATTTTAACAACTTTCTGCCTTTATTTATAGTTTTAAGGTTACATTTCAGATGATCTCCCTGGCCCTATGCAATAAAAATATCTTTAAAGTTACTTTTCTGTTAAATACATAGTTAACTTTGCTGTTATACCTAATTGATGCATTCATTATACTGGCTGTTAAACCAAGACATACTTTCATTCATTTCAACTTGGTGAGCCAGTTTTTTCAACACCACCAATTTAAAAACTACATCTTTTCATGATTTTCCCTGTTCCTTTTATCTTTTAATCTTACATAAGAGCACACATGAGTGTGCATACACATGACACACATGACTCTCATTTGTGTTTCTTCGAGGACTCAGTTCTTCCATAGTATTCTTCCTCTTTTCTGGATACCACAGATTTTTTAAATTAATATTGTTAATGAGATTTGAAAATATATATTGATATTAGTCTTAATTTTTAAGATTGAAAAGATCATTAATACTGCATACAAATTTTATTCCACATTAATTGTATTGCTCAAAATAACCAACAAAACTTTCATGGATATTTTCCATAAATTTGCAGATTACTTTGTAAAATTGTGATCTTTACAGTATCTAGTCATCACTTTAAAAATTTTCTTATTGGTACATCTTTGCAGTACATAATCATGAAATTTATTGTAGAGAGTTGGGCCATATACATGAGATTTCGCCATTCTTTTCTTATCCCATTTCCCTTCTCTCTCTCTCTCTCTCTCTCTCTCTCTCTCTCTCTCCATATATATATATATATATATATATATATATATATATATATATATATATATATATATATAGTAAAAAAGTATTAAAATTTATTGTAAAAATTATTTTACAAATAATGTTTAAATTATATATTCTGATACTCATTTCTCATTAAAATTTTCTAAAACTACTACTTATTTTATGAGTTGCTTTTAAAATTGGCAACCTTGGGGCCGGAGATTTAGCTCAGTGGTTCCGGCCCCTGTCTTGCAAGTGCAAGGTCCTGAGTTCGATCCCAGTAACCACATACAATGCTGGGCGTGGCGACTCATGTGCGCCAGCAATCAATACCACATACCACAGGGCCGGGTGTGGTGGTTCACGCCTGTAATCCGAGCACTTGGGAGGCAGAGGCAAGAAGATTGCTGAGTTCGAGGCTTGCTTGGAATACATAGTGAGCTCAGGGCCAGCTTGAACTACAAAATGAGACCCAGCTTAAAAAAAAAAAAAAAAAAGTGTATATCAAGCATTCAAATGTTACAGGTAAAGTTGAAGTCCTCTGACCCTTAGGATTTTGTTTCTCTTGTAAGGACAGCCAATTTCTGTCATCCATACTGTCTCAAAAACTGAAAAAAAAAAAAAAAAAAGGAATTGTCAACCTTGTTTTTCAGACCCTTATTAATTTTGTGAAACTATATCCTTTCTAATTTATTTTTGACTTTATTTATATTATGCAAAAACATTTATTTCTTTTCTAAGGGGATGATATTATTCATCAACTTTTCTCTTTTTCAGACCAGAATATTATCGTTTTAGGTGGTTTCCTCTACTAAAATCTTCAAATGCTTATGTTGAACAGTTATACTGTAGGAAGCAAGAAAACACAATGGTAAACATGGGGAGTATTATTGTTGTGTCAGTGAAGCAGACAGCATCAAAGGGGAAACAAATTTCAGTCGTTTCTACTCTTACAGAGGGAGTAAAGGTAAATGCCAATTGCTAGCAATTTGCGTTAAGTAGTCTGAAAAGTATTCTTGAAGAAATAGTTTCAGCTAATATATGAAGGTTGGATTATACTATATACCTAAAGGTGTGGGGGCATATAACCCATGCAGTATAAGTTTCCATGAGCAAAGAGATTGTGAAATATATAGGAACTAAATGAATTTTCTTAGAGAAATAGTGTAACCATGGAAGGACTCATGCATAAAGCGAAACTGATGTGACAGATTGGGTCCAGGTAAATGCCTCTTGCCTAGCAAGAATTTTTGTCTCAAGGATAATGGAGAACTACTGAAATATTTTGTTGTTGTTGTTTTTGTTTTTTTGAGATAGGGTCTCGCTTTGTAGTTCAGGCTGGCTCAGAGCTCATTATGTAGCCCAGGCAAGCCTCAAACTCAGCAATCCTCCTGTCTCTGCCTCCCGAGTGCTGGATGACAGGCATGAGCCACCACGCCTGGCACTGTGGTATATGGTATTGATGGCTGGTGGGCGTGAGTCTCCACGCCCAGCTTTGTATGTGGTTACCGGGGATCAAACTCAGGACCTTGCGCTTGCGAGGCAGGCGCCGGAACCACTGAGCTAATCCTCCAGCCCTGAAATATTTTTGTCAAAGTATTTCCATGTTTGTTTTCAGAATTTAGTGTTAGAATCATTCCTATTATAGGCAAAATGTATAACGTGAATATGTAACAACTTCCCTTTCTTCAGCAATTTCTTAATTATCAATATAAATATTGTCATGTCTTGCCTAGGCCCACATAGAACAATGATGATATAAAGAAACAGTATAAAGAATAATTATTTTATCATAAAATAAGAATAGATACAGGGTTTTTTCAAGGTTGACTTGGTAGGCTAACAATGTCAGGGTTTTATGTTGGAGTCTCTGCAATTTCATTGCTTCTGAAATAAGAGACTGGGTGAAGAATGCACAGTATTCTTAAAAGGCTGAGAATTTTTTGCATGTGTGTATTTTTTGTTTCAATTGGGAAAGCGGACTATTTGAGAGCACCTTCTATCTCATTGACTAGTACTGTGTCACAAGTACATTGACAAGATGACCACTCATGGAGGGACTGTGATTGTCTTACACAAATCAGTATTTATCCCAGAGGGATACAATCAGCAATCAGACCTCTCTGAACAATAAAGAAAGGCAGTAAAGATGGGTTTAAGGTAGACAACTAAGTGCTTTACTACACTGCGAACAAAAAGATCTTATGTAACCTGTATCTGTTTTGTCCTCGTCTTCTGCCCTCATTCATTTTGCCAAGTATGTTATCCACATAAATTCCTTAGTTAGGGATAGGAAACTCAACATAGGACAGTTTTGTCATGCTCTTCCTAAAACTCCTTACTTTAGTAATGCTACTCACATTCCCTCTTCTTATCTAATATCTTATATTGGTAGAGTGCTCTGTGTACCTCATTGCCTTCCTAAATAGTCCCTTATTTGATTCTTGTACCAGATCCATAAAGCAGAGGGCCCAGAGAAGTCAGCTGAGTATCCACAACCATCCACATGCCTCCTGGATCAAAAATCCCTTCACAAGCTGGTAACTCTTCAGTCTTTGGCTTATAAATTCTTTCAATTTGCCCACTATTCTTTGTGGTTATGCTCTCATTTCTTTCATCAGAGAAGTGCTGTACAAGATAATAACTTGAACAAAAGAGCTGAAGGAAACTATAGACGGAGAATGAATTAAATTGAAAGGGAAATAGAAGCCAACTCATGCCTGAATCTCACGGTTCAGACAGTAGGAAATCTTAGCCTTTGGTCCAGTTAAGCCAATCATTTGCATAAACCTCAGCAGGAAACTCTAGAATGGCTTTGCACCTGCTCCAAAATATTGGCAAATGACGTTCTTTCAAAGCAGTCAAACCAGAGTGCGCTGGAATTAGGCTTCGGAGGATCACTCATGCCTAGCTAGTTTGCAGAAGGATGGCAGCAAGCCCAGCTGGTCTGCCTACTGTGCTGCTGAGATTGTACTGGATGGCTGTGGACACTGACATTCAAAAAGCCATTGTAACATCCACTTTTTATGTAAATGTGGCACTTAAAAGCAAAAAGCAACACAAAAATATCTTTGTCCTAATTAAAATTTAACTAAAATCAAGTATTAAGATTATTACCTTTTTTGCATGAATTATGTACTGTTTACCTGATTATTGTTTAAGACTTTCAATTATACTTGTAGGATCAGATAGCTTGGCTGCTAGGACATTTATATGGCCATATGTGAGTTTAATCAGTAAGATGCACCTCATACCGTGAGCTTTCTATCCATCTTTTTTTCTGCTTACCAATGTGCTACTCTGTGTCTCCCTCAAGACTCACACCAAACCCTAGTTCCCTCTCCATGTATACAGTTTGCATTACACTGGTTAAAAGAGAGATCTACTATTTGCCTTCATGACTATAGCAACTGCTCTGGTTTCATTTTTTAGTTTGATTTCAGATAATTCTTTCTATTGTTTATTTTTTACAATATTGTAGATTGATCCCTGGGCTTTGGCAGTGTTAGACAAGTGCTCTATTACTGAGCCATGTGTCTAACTCAGAGTTCTCTTTTTTTCCTTTTTAAAATTCAGTACTTGAAAACCCATATTTTAAAGAATGAGCTGTTTGTAATTTAAAAATTCAATGGAACAGAATAGTCTGTAATTAAACCCGTGATTAGAATCTATCATTTATGATCTGTTTAATTTTGGGCAAGCTATCAAATTTCCCTACATTCCAGTCTACCCATCAATAAAATGAGGATGCTGATATCTCCATGAAGGTTTAGAAATTGAATACTTACAATGCATTTAGGATTGTACTGGACACATCATGAGTCAGAATAATTATTTATGCAGTTCCTAAAAGAAACACAAACCTCAGCAGTTATTTTAAAGATAAAAATTATGTACCTGGTGAAGAAATACCCATGTTAAATAAAATAGGAAAAGAGATTCAAAACAATTTATGATTCTACTTTTTGTTAACGAAAGTAAGAAAAATATAAGGTACACATAACTGAGCTCATAAACATGTAAATCTTCCATGACAAAGAATTTGAACCCAGTCACCTCCTTCCACCAGATACATTACAGTTCGTACAAACATTTGGTAATGTAATTTCCCAATACATAAAGTGTTTAAAATTGAAGATTTAGTGCAGCTTACTGTTTAAAGAAAAGAGAAAGAAATAACCTAACATCTCAGGATAAGAGGCAAAAGCTGTGAACAGGTAATTCAAATAAAAGGAATCGGAAATGATCAGTATATGACAAAGTGCTCAAATTTTACTAGCAGTTATGGATTCTCTTTTCTGTTCCTTCTGTTACTGCTTTTGATGTTGTGATATGACAAAGGAGGTTATATAAGAATGATGTTTTATCTTAGCTTGAAGCCTTAAAAATTGATAAGATCTCATGTCAATAAAATATGAGGGAAAGATTTATCTCATGCACTCCTCATGGGAAGTATATTAGTATTACTTTTTTAGGAGAATAATGTAAATTATAAAATTTTAAAATATGCACAAAAATTTCATCTATACATCTTCATGAGACACCGATAAAAATGTTCATTATAACATCATTTGATTAAGTGAGAAAAGCATATTTTCTTAAATGTACACTAATATGAAATTGTCTAAATTAAGTAAGGTTTGGAATACTATGTTCTTACTCAGGAAATAGTTATAACTGTTAAACAGATTATATTGTCTACCTAAAAAACTTAAAGTGTAAGAAGTACAATATAAGAAGTGTATTTTTGAGAGACCTTGAACCTATCTCCAACACACTGTTCCCACTCTAGTCCACTCTACCACCTTCTCTCCCTTGTACTAATGCACTATTCTCACTGCCTTCACTCTGGCACAATAGCTTAAAATATGCTTGCAAGATGTAAACTACGTCATTCCTGCTTAAAACATTTCTGTAGATTCTCACCGCCATTTCAGAAGGTGAAGAAAGAGGAAAAGAAAAAGCACCAACCTTCTTTATCATGACCTTAAGGACTCTCCATGATCTGGTTCTCACTTCCCCTGAAACCTCTTCTCATACCACAGTTTCTGACAGTGTAGGTCTTCTATTTCAATCATGAGTCAAAATAGCTCTTTGCTAACTGAAAATGTTGGTTCTTGCTGGTCTCTCAGTATAGGACACACTGTCATTAATGTTCATTATGACTGGATCATTCTCATCATTAAAGTCTTAGGATTTTCCCCAATAAATCTCTTTCATGTTGAGTCGCATCTTCATATCCACTCTTTAGGGAACAAGATTAGCACTCTGTATATACCTGAAATGGCTTCTCTTCCAGTCAGTATCTCATTCCCTTATTTGTTTGTGTTTTAGAGATCACCACTGCAGCCTTAAATTACTTACTGCTTGTGCGCACAGTCATAGTTGGCCCTCCTTCCTCTACTGTCAACTTCATGCAGACCTTATTTTTTGAATTTATCTTTGTGTCTCCAGCATAGTATGTGAAACTAATTAAGTACTCAATAGTTAACTGTTGAATCAATTAATCTACTTATGAATTATCAAGTGGAAAAAGAAAAGGAGATAAATGTAAGGTTCTAACAATTCTTCCTACAGGAAGAGGATGAAATGGGGTTAGGGGACAGTGTCTAATGAGTACTTTTAACTTTTACTCTGCATATTCTGAAATTTTAATAAAATTACATTTTTCTTATTTAGTTTTAAATTTTGAAGAAAGTTAAAGCAAAGTAGTTGAAAATGAAAATAACAAAAACTTGTATCAGTGTAAAAAAAATACTTCAACCTGAAATCCAAATATAAACTAAAGTAATTCTGCTTTTTAAATTCAATTCTCAGATAGTTAATCCTATTTTAATGAGATTTACAAAGCTATAATCAATGTCTATAAAATCAGTTCATTTCAAAGCTATAAAATAATCTGTATATTTGCTTTATAAATGCATGATCTTGAAAGAAAGGGTAATGAATAGATTATATAAGGATAGGATAAAAATTCTTCTGTTTTGTGTGACAAAACACAAAATAGTGCCAAAATATCTCTGATCTTCATCTATAACTACAATGATTGAAGAAGAGTTCTTCAGAAGAATTAATAATAGAGAGTCTGGGATTAGCTCAGTGGCTTTGGAGTCTGCCCCTCTAGGGCAAGGTCTGGAGTTCGATCCCTGGTACCACATACCACAACACCGGGTGTGGTGACTCCTGCCTGTAATCCCAGGAATCAATACCGCATACCACAATGCCGAAAGTGGGGTCTCACGGCTGTAATCTCAGCACTCAGGAGGCAAGGGCAGGACGATTGCTGAGTTTGAGGTTTGCCTGGGCTACATAGTGAGCTTAGGGCCAGCCTAAACTACAAAGCAAGATCATGTCTAAAAACAAAGAAAAGAAAATAATTAATAATAGATTTAAGGAGAGCTTGAGTAATGAGTACCAAACCACCTTAAATAGAAATAGTAGTTTCTAGTGTTTTGGGTCACAGTGCAGGGCCATGGTTCACAATAATTTATTATATAATCCATGTATTACTAGAACAGATGAACTTGAAGCTATAAAGTAATGATAAGGATATGCAAATGTTAATTGCTCTGATTTAATCAGTACAAGAAGTGTATGTGTCTTGAAATATGACACTGCTCCTCATACACATTTACAAATATTACACCTTTATACATGTTTAAATGTTTTAAGATAGAAATATTAACTATCCTGATTTAATCTTATAGGTTGTACATATATATATATATATATATATATATATTTTTTTTTTTTTTTTTTTTTTTTTTTTTTTGCTTTTTGGAGACAGGGTCTCGCTTTGTAGTTCAGGCTGGCCCTGAGCTCACTGTGGTGCCCAGGCAAGCCGCCGCGAACTCAGCAATCCTCCTGTCTCAGCCTCCTGAGTGCTGGGATGACAGGCGTGAGCCACCACGCCCAGCATTATATGTGGTAACCGGGGATCGAACTCAGGTCCTTGCGCTTGCGAGGCAGGCGCCGGAACCACTGAGCTAACCCTCCGGCCCAAGTTGTACGTATATATTGAAGTGTCACATTGATACTTCTGACTTGACATATTGCATTAATGGAACAGTTGTAAACAGGTTTATAGTCATGTAGCAGAGGTAGGTTACATGTCATGTGGAAGGAGAGAAAGATCCTAGAGTCTTAGTTTCCAGTCTAGTAAGCATGTGCTTCCAGGCTGTCCACATGGAGAGAGCTTCTCAACTTTTTTCTCCTATGGTAGCACAGGGTGGCTGGACAGACCTGGAAGTCTTCATTTCCCTTCTCTGAGGTGAAGTAGGGGGAATGAAACCCCAGTGATACAGGTTCTGGTTAAATAGCTTTTCTGATAGGTAGGACTTGTTAAAAGGAACAGAATGATTTGGTGCATTTCAAAATGGACACCTTTTCCCCGCCCCGCCAACGTGCAGTGGTATTTTTGTCAGTATTCACTGTGACAAGCTGGTGGAGCTCATGAATGTGGCACTTACATAAGTGCACAGAATGTCCCTGCCTCATGACTGAGTCCCACTGAAGCCATTTCCTGATATTTGTCCACAGTGCACCACCAGAAATTAGTCAATTGCAGTTTGTATTTTCCTACCTTGGTACTAACTAATATCGCCAAATGTGCTCTATGAAGTTATGATTCTCTGTATTCACCCAGCACTCTCCAATGTCGTGGCCAGCAGTTTGTCCTGACTGCATTTGTTCTTTGATACCGGAGAAGCCATTGAGTTTGGTTCAGATTTTTACTTGTGAGGTTGAAAGACTAAATTCCAATCTCCTTTCTTGCTGAACTGAAGAAGTTATCTGACGTTTTTTGCTCTTCTTTTTCACAATTAGGGTGGTTTCATGATTTCTCTCTTGTCAGTGACACTCCATTGTCCAGAGATTATTTCAGGTTAACTTCAGTGTTTTTCACAGCTCTACAAATAAGTTTCTAAGACTTAACTTTAAAATCATAAATGGTATAATTATATATGATATATAATAATATGATAACTTATGTGTAGTTTATAATTATACATTTTTGAAACTCCAAAGTTTATGGCAATTTTTTCAGTAGAAATCGTTGGATATTTTAATGAGATATATAGAAAAATACTTAGCATATCCTGAATATATTTGATTACAGATATCCCTCCTTACCTCTACCAAACTCATGATTTCCTTAAGAGACTGGTATCATATAACACACACTGAAAAAGTAAACAACTCTTGTTAAAGTTTCTATCAATCACCTTTATCACAAAGCAGCAAAATGTCACAGATAACTAGTAAATAAACATTTATTTCACATTTGCTTGTTACTTGATCTAGGTTGGCTCAAGGGTGATGACAGAGAAGAAACCTTTCCATATGTTTTTTTTAATTTTTTAATTTTTATTGGTACATTTATATACACATCATGATCACACTCAATAGTGGGAATTTGTACCAGTATATGACACAACTTAATTCTCATTTTTCCCATTCCCTGATCCACCCCACAACCCTGTACCCGCTAAATATGTAAGTTTTAGTTCCCTTTTTTTATTACCATCACATTTTTTTCTCTACCCCTCATATGTTTTCGATCTTCTTCTCGCATAAGTAGCTTAATTGAACCACAGTTTTACAGTAGCAACTGCACAAGCAAAAGAGAACACAACCAATTCTGTGAGCACAGTTCAAGTACAATACTTAACACTTCATTGACCAAGAAGGGTCACGTGGCTAAGTCCAAATTTACGGGGCTAGGTTGTATAAGACTCCTGTGTAGAGACTGAAAAACTATACAGAGGCTGTAGGTGGTAAGACTGGTAATTTGATCTACCAGAGTTCTTGGAATTATCGTTTTGATGCTACACACTGGAATTACAGGACCTGAGCTCCTCATTAAGTGTTTCTCAGTAGAGGTTCTATTTTCATTTCACATAAAGCAAACGGGTATTATGACATTTACGATTTACTGTTTGTATTAATTGCTAGTCAGCTTCCTGAAAGACTTCCACAGATACCTTCCATTTAGTCAACAACATTTCCAGGTTGTGAGACACTGGTAGATTCTATGGTTTACGAATTGTGTGCCGTTGGGCATACCAAACAGCATTTCATTTCTCTCAGCTATAAAACAGAGGTTAGCAGTAACAAACTTTAAATTCCATTTCAGTGTTACCACTTAAAGATTTGAAATGTAGGAGATAAGAGTGACTAGAACAAAATGTATGAATACCAACATATATGGTTTGTCTTTTTTTTTTCTACTTCTAAGTTATCATGGGAATGTATGGTTCTATTCTCATACTTTAAAATGACAGTATCAAGCTAAAAAATATGTCAGAGCGAAGCAGTTAAAATGGCTGGTTAAGACTGAACAGTATATCTTGTCAGTGATATCTGATCCAACTGGAATTGTTTAGTCAATCCCAGTAATGAACTTGTCTAGAAAACAGAATTGCTGCATGAGCATGAGGGCCCAGTTAGGGTTGTGTTTGATCATTAGACAAATAATTACTGGATACTTGATATACTCTAGATGCAATGTTAGGCCTCTTCAAATTTATCACAGAGATAGACCTTCTGTGTGTTACCCAGAAAGAAGAGCTAGAAATACTATGTTAAATGGCAAGTAAATGACATTTGGCTTAGCATAAGAAGAAGTGATGTAATTATCAGTTAGTATGAAAAAGAAATAGATGATGACCTTGGCAATCACTGAAGTCCACACAGTTAGACATATTAAGCTTTTTAGACAGTTGAACATGAATCCTGTTCATCTTTGAACCACCCAGATAGCCGAACACAAAGTAGTTGTCCAAAAGAATTTGTTAAATAAAAAAAAAAACATCCTATAGATGATAAACATTACTTCTGAAGTCATTCAAGTCAAATACTGGGTTCTTTAACAGAACATAGGATCCCACAAGATCTTTTTTTCCTCCTCAGTTCCTCATAAGATATGTCATAGAAAAAGATATCTTTGAAACAAGTTCAAGGACATTATGCAAGATAAAATATTAGCCAAGGGTACCCAGATAAGTATATATTGAAATGAATATAAGAAGTACCAAGTTTTGCACGATGATATCTGGATGGGGTTGAGACTATGAATATGATTTATAATTCATTTTCCCCACCATCTTAATAGTTTAGAATGCATAAGTTAAATTTTCTAGAGAATTTAACTTAATTCTTCATTTCATTACTTTTGAATGAGTAGAGCAAGTTTTTGTCATCACTTTCCTGCAAATAAGTGAATAAAATAAAATGGAAAATAATATCAGGGAAAAAAAAACAATTCCAGTCTTAGTTAGGTTTTAGTCAGTCATGATTTTATTTTAGGAAGGGAGTTTCTTATTAATGAGAAGTGAACAGTTGCCGAAAACAAATGAGAAGGGAAATATGTTTGAATCACCCATGTCTCTCCAAGGAAAATCTCAGAGTTAATATAGTTTTTTGATACAGCTTGATCATTCAAAATAATTTGTATTTCCACAAAATATACATTTTTTTTTGAGACAGGGTCTCACTTTGTAGTTCAGGCTGGCCCTGAGCTCACTATGTAGCCCAGGTAGCCCAGGAAAGACTTGAACTCAGCAATCCTACTTTCTCTGCCTCCCAAGTGCTGGGATTACAGGCGTGAGCCACCATGCCCAGCCAAAATATACATTTTAATACCAAAACAGGAAAATCAATTTCGTAGTGATCTTTTAAACAAATTAATAACATTTTCAAATAGGAATTTAGGAATGGGTCACAATTACACTGAAATCAAAAAATAAGATCTGGAGCCCTTAAAGTCATCTCAAGATTTGCACATTTATTCTACACTTAACACAACACTATCAATATGCTGAGGGCAATCAAGAAGTGGGCAGCATGCTCTTCTTACTTCTTGATATGATGAAATAAATTCCAGGTTCTTTACTTATCCCGCCAATAAAAAATAACCAGAAAATTTTTGTCAACAATGAGCTATAAATGCATTGATAATAGCATAAGGTTATATCACTATTATATCACTGTATTACACAATATATGTTAAATTACTTAGACATGCATTTAGTAGAATGTAGCCCTATTATTAGTGTACATCTCTTTTCACACACTGGACAACAGGCCATCTAAGGAAAATAAATAACATGAACCCCATGATCACATTGATTTCTGCTAGAGGGTACAGTCCACACTACAAGGCAGATGTGTGTGAGGGGGTCCAATCATAACTGCATGGCTTCACTGAGTTTAGGAGACAATAATTAGATAAGCTGAGAGGACTAGAGCAAACTTCTGAGAAAATAAAACTACCTAAAAAAGGAGCTCTACATGTTTAATTGGTGGAAATGTCTTCCATAAAGTGGAATCAAAACATTCAAATAGTTACCAAAGTAGGTAAAAAAAAAATGTCTCCAGAAGAACTGAACTGAAAGAAACTTTGAATTTCATCCATCTAAAGGAATATTAGACATGATAGGAAATAAGATCTATTGAAGGAATAATGCCTGAGCACTGTGAAATGTGTATGAAGTCCTTGCTCATTTACAGGCTAAGTCAGGAGGATTACGTGAGATCAGGACTTGAAAATTCACCTGGAAAACATAGGAAGACACTTCCTAAAAAAAGTTAAAAAATAACCAAAAACTACCTGGCATAAGCGGTTTACAGACATCACTAGAAAAAACAGATTTTTAAAGAGAAAATGAGAAGCTACAGAAGCAAAATTCAATCTTACACTTCCAGCTCACCCAAGGAAAGTCCAAAGGACATTGAAGTAGAAGAAATAAAAACCACCCAGCTGATCTTTCTGAAATGGTAGCAGTAGAAGAAACAAAGCAGATGAATGAAGATCTAGAAAAAAATCGGAAATAATTTCTCAGATAACTAAAGACAGATCATAATGAAGAATAAGGTCAGTGAGCCTAGAATAGATGCAAATAAGAAAATAGAGGAGCTTAGAGAAATGATGGAAATTATGAATGTCCAACAGAGGAAAGAACTGGATTCCATGAAACAGTTTGACATAGATATCCAGGAAACTAAAATTTCTACTGAAAATATATGTAGCAGGACCAACAAATGTGAGGACAAATATCAGACTTAGAAGACAGGTGTGCAGTTAGTGATCAAAAAATAAAAGATGTTTTTTAAATAGCAGGGGACCATGAAAAATTCATTTAAATGGTGCTAGATGATACAAAGGAGAATAACATAAGATTGATTTGAATCAGTGAAAAATTAGAAGATAGCACAAAGGACATAAAAATAATTGTTCATGGAAGCAGTGACAGAAAACTTCCCAGGCATGGAAAAAGAATTTGACATACAGATAAGTGAGGCTTATATGATTTCATTTATCCATTATAAAAAATGACTACCCCAGTGCAAACAATAGTGAAGATTCCAGAAGTTTCACACAAAACCAAATACAGAATCTGTTAGAGAAAATACACAAAATACCTATAAAAGAAAGCCCTTCAGAATCATTGCAGACTTTTCAACCCAAACACTTAAATCAAGAAGAGCTTAGAGTGAAGTATTTCAAGCTCTAAAAGAAAATAACCTCTAATGCAGCTTGATGTACCCTGCAAGGTTATCTTTCAAAATTGTTGGAGAAATAAGATAATTCCAGTACAAAGGACCCCTGAAGAAATTTATGACTACCAAGCCAGCATTCTGAAGATTTTTTAAGGATATTCTAGGAAAATAAAATGAAGACAGCAGTTCCATGAATTCAAAAAGAATGAATCCAACAAGTAAGGAAAACAAACATGGGAAAGGAAAAGGAAACAACAACAGGAAAATGATTTGAGATGGATAAGTCAACACATAACAGTTATAACCACCAATGTAAATGATCTCAATTCATCAATCAAAAGAAACAGATTGGCAGAATGGATTGAGAAACGAGACCTAAAAATATACTGTATACAGGAAATACATTTAATTTAAAAAATGTATAGACTGAAAGTCAAAGAATGGAACAATATTCATTGCAACAGGAACCAGGAAAGAAAGAGGGGTAGCTATTCTATTTTCAGACAAAATGGATTTTAAGCTAAAACTGATCAGAAGAGATAGAGATAGTCATTACATACTTGTCAATGGAAGAATCCAAGAAAAAAGAGATATGCACCAAAAACCAGAGCACCCAATTATATAAAACAAGCATTAGTGGGCATGAAAATCAGATAAGAGCTAATGCAATTGTAATGGGACATTTCAATACCCCACTGTCACAAATAGAGGAATCAACTGGACAAAAAAATCAACAAAGGGATATCAGAGCTCATTCAAACCTTTGAGCAAATGGACCTAGTAGACATCTACAAGGTGTAGCACCCCACAAAGTCAGAATACATATTCTAAGCTGCACACAGGACTTTCTCCCAAGTATAGCACATAGTAGATCATAGAACATGCTTAAGTAAATGTAAACTAACATTATTTCATGGATTTTATCAGATCATAGTTCAATAAAATAGGAAATCAATGGCAAAAGAAGACACAAGTTGTACAAACACATGGAAATTAAATAACAGCCTCCTGAACAACCACTGGGTCACACATGAAATTAAAGACATTTATTTTCTACAGTGAAACAATGATGCCAATAAAACACTGCAACTTATGGGACACAATGAAAACAGTTCTATGAGAAAAATTCATAGCGGTGAATTCCTACATCAGAAAAATAGAGCATCACTTCTCAACCTTTTGGCTAAGACCAAGTATAGGAAAATAGAGCAAGGTAAATAAATAACCTCAAGTTTCTATACAAAAAGCAAGTTGAACTCAAAGTGGATACAAAAGAGGAAATTGAAAAAGTCAGATCAGAAATTAATGAAATTGAGACTAAGAAAATATTATGAAGAATTAATGAATTGAAATATTGGTTATTTTAAAAATTAAATAAAGTTCAATGCCGGACGTGGTGGCTCACGCCTGTAATCCCAGCACTCGGGAGGCAGAGACAGGAAGATTGCTGAGTTCGCGGCGGCTTGCCTGGGCACCATAGTGAGCTCAGGGCCAGTCTGAACTACAAAGCGAGACCCTGTCTCAAAAAGCAAAAAAAAAAAAAAAAAAAAATTAAATAAAGTAGACAAACCCTTGGTGAACCTTATCAAAAACAGAGAAAATAAAAAATTGATCCAACTATGTCTAGATCATATAAAGAAGAAAACTCTACAAATAGTTGGAATAAATAAAAAATTATAAAATAACACAAATAGCATAGAAAATTTGTTCCCAGAAATAATGACAGAAAAACTTCCCAAATGTATGGAAAGAAATAAACATACAGATTAGTGAGGCATGTAGAACACCAATAAAAAATAAATAAATAAATAAATAAATAAATAAATAAATAAATAAATAAATAAATAAAAGCCTTGACCAGAAAAGAATCTCAAGTCAAATTATACTAAACATTCCAGAACTCCATCAGAGGAACAAAATTTTTAAAGGTATTAGAGAAAGACTAAAAAATCACATAAAATGGTAAACCCACTAGAATAACAACAGACTTCTCTATATGAATCTTGAAATGAAATGTTTCAAGCCCAACAAGATAACAATTTCCAATTTTGACTTCTATATCCTACCAAACTTTCCTTTAAAACTGATGAGAACATACGATATTTCCATGACAAAGAGCAGCTCAAGAAACCCATGACCAACAAACCAGCCTTACGTAAGATTCTCAGAGATATTTTAGAAAGAGACAGTGAAATGAGCAATGCCAATAAGTTTAAAAGAGTGAAAACAGCTGATGGCATGAGCATCTAAGTAAAAAGGAGAAAATAAAGATATTAACAACAGGAAAAGAATGTAATGATAGGAATATGCCAGTATGTCTCAACAATAACTCTCAGTGTGAATGCTCTCAATTCCTCAATCCAAAGACAGGACCAAGAAATAGTGCCCAACAGTTATGCAGCATGGAAACCAGGTATCGTGACATATGCTGATAATTATAGCACACAGAAGCCTAAGGGAGGAGGATCGCTGCGAATTTGAGAACAAACCAGACGACATAGTGAGTTTAAGGACAGCCTGAACTGCATAGCAAGACTGTTAAAGAAAAGAAAGAAAAGAAAGAAAGAAAGAAAGAAAGAAAGAAAGAAAGAAAGAAAGAAAGAAAGAAA
>PVIC010030714.1:0-21740 GCA_004025085.1 Thryonomys swinderianus
AACCACATAGAATGCTGGGCGTGGAGACACGCCCACCAACAATCAACACCGCATACCACAATGCTGGACGTGGTGGCTCACGCCTGTCATCCCAGCACTCGGGAGGCAGAGACAGGAGGATTGCTGAGTTCGCGGCGGCTTGCCTGGGCACCATAGTGAGCTCAGGGCCAGCCTGAACTACAAAGCGAGACCCTGTCTCCAAAAAGCAAAAAAAAAGAAAATCAGGACCAGGGGAACCACAGGAATGTAGTTCCAGGGTCAGAGTGGTGACCGTCCTGGAAAACAAGCCAGGAAACTCCAGCCTGAAAACGGCAAACAGGAGGAATGAAATGTGAGGGGGAAAGTGAAGGTGAAAGAGGGTTAAAGGCAGGAAACCTGCAGGCCTGGTGGCCTGTGCCCATGGTCCTGGCACTTGGAAGCCTGAGTCAGTTGCATTAGTTGAGCCCAAAAGCCCCCATCCCAAATGCAACAAACCCTGAGGAACAGCCAAGAGAAAAAGAGGCAGAAGTGACCCTGACATTGTGGTCTTGCTGCTGGAGTCCAGAAACGCCTCTCCGCTGAGTGTTCTGGGCTTCCCGGCCCTTCCCGCAGGAGCTGCCACGCTGAAGAAGCCACATCCTCAGAAAGCCAAGCACGCCGTTTCTGCGGTGCCCGGCAGTGAGGACCGTGCACGATCAGAAATGAGCTTGCCAGGGGCAGGAAGCAGAGAGAAGAAAGGAGAGAAAACAGAGCACGTCTAGGAGGATCCAAGTGAACAACAAGTGGAAATAACCGTGCAAGTCTCAGGTAACGTGTTCACCCATGGGACCGTCAGGCAGGTGCCACCGCTAGCTCCAGTTGGTGGGAATGGGTTCAAAGCGGGGAGCTGATGCTGACACGGGCGGCTGGGGGCCGCTCCAGGATGTGGGTAGCCACCGTTTGGGACTGAAGCGTCTGCAAGACGAAGCTCACGACCCAGAAGACAAACGGATCGGGTCTGCCAGAATAAGGGGGTCAGCAAAGCGCGGGAGTCCCCTGTGACCCAGAGCTACAGGACATCGTGTGCCTCTCTCCTTCCCGGCGCCTACGGACACGACTAGGAGTTGAGCTGAAGAAAGGGACGAAGAGCTTAAAAGGACCGGCAGTGCTGACTGGGGAGCGAAAGGCAAGGTCATAGCGAAGTGGACTCTGACAGAGATGGACGAGAGACGCGACCCACACCAGATCCAAGGCCGTTAGGCCTGCTGGACCCGGGTGGGAGCAGCGGCGCGGGTGCTAATTCTCTTCTAGAATGAAACCTCTGGGAGGTGGAAGACTTTCCGGGACCTGCGGGCGCTGAGCACCAGGCGGGGCAGTGGGCCGTCTCGCCACATGGTCTCCGGGTCATTGGTGCCCGCGCACAAGGGACAGAACTGCTAAGAGACGGAGCCTGGGTCACTGACACGTATTAACAGACGGCCCCGCGAGCCTTGTCTAATGCACCAGAGCGTCGGGCCCCGGACGGGACCTGGTCTGCGATGATCCAACAGGCACTAGCCCGTCCCTGGGAACCTAACAGCGCCCGGTTACTCAGAGACAGCTCCGCTGGAGACTTCAGGAGACTTCCTTGACTGACACACTAGGAAACCAGGGACCTGAGCTGCGGAACGGCTCACTCTGGGCTGCCTGGCAGGGCTGGGATCCCGCTAACGTCTGCACAGTCAGAATCCCGAAATCAGGGGTCGCGGCAGAGTGAGAAGGCAGAGCACAAACAGCCAAGACACATCGCGAGGCAGCTGGCACAGGACAGAGGACCTACTCCCGGGGGGCCTGGTCAAGCCTGAGAGAACTTGTGCATGCGTGTGTAAGCATGCGAGTGGTTGCACACGTGGTGCCGAGTGCAACCATGTGTGAGTAAACAGACGTCAGGAAGCACTCGCAAGGGCCATCGCCGTGTGCTCTCAAGAGAGGAAGAAGCCCCAGGTTCCTTACTTGAAAGAAAAAATAATGTGAATTTTAGCCAGCCAGTGTCACGCGTCAAGGGAGAGGCTCTTACTCTTCCAAGTTTTTAATTTTATGTTTATGGTTAAGACCTTTCATTTTGCTACCTGCTCACCTCCCCCAGTGAACCAGGAATTTCACTGGAAATCAACTCTTGTTCCCAAAACTGCACTTTCACCTGTTTCCCCTCGAACCTGTCCAGAGCTCAGGCAGGTCTCACGCCGCCGCCTCTTCCTCCTCCCTCTGTCCACCCCGCCCTTCATCTGAAAAGCCCCCGCATCTGCCCGGTGAGTCCCTCTGTCAGCAGGGCCCGGAGCCCGCAGGGAAGCCGCAGGGGCGTCATGAGATCTCTCCGGGGCTCTTCATGCCACGCACGCTCCAGCCTCCTGAGACAGCTCCGCGGCCAGTGCTGATTCATCCCCCTCCTGTCGGGGTGAAACTGCGGCACGAGAGGAGCTCAGCGTCAAGACACGTCACCGGCGCGAGACCCGAGGCCAGAGTGACCACAAGCTTCAAGGGTGTTTTCCAAAACCTAAGAAAGAGCTGGGGACGCAGCTCAGTGGCCGAGCCTGCTCAGCACGCACGAGCCCGGGACCTGATACTGTAAAGATAAACAAGGGCGCTGGGCTGGAGGGTTAGCTCAGTGGTTCCAGCGCCTGCCTCACAAGCGCAAGGTCCTGAGTTCGATCCCCAATAACCACATATAATGCTGGGCGTGTCTCCACGCCCACCAACAATCAACACCGCATAGCACAATGCCGGACGTGGTGGCTCACGCCTGTCATCCCAGCACTCGGGAGGCAGAGACAGGAGGATTGCTGAGTTCGCGGCGGCTTGCCTGGGCACCATAGTGAGCTCAGGGCCAGCCTGAACTACAACGCGAGACCCTGTCTCAAAAAGCAAAAAAAAAAAAAAAAAAACAAGGGCGCTAAAGACACTGCAACGAGAACTGAATGACTCGTGCACGAAGCACTGCCACCTTCTCTGCTGTAAAAGACGCTCACACACTTGTACATGGTGGGATGATGGCTTCGGGCAAACGAGCCCCTTCCTCTTCTCAGAGCTATCCAGAACAGTCTCTCGCTTTTTACCAACGGCCTCCCTTCTGTGGGGCCTCAGCAGCCAGTAAACAAGCTCACTGGAAAATCCCAGGAATGGCCCGGTGGGTGGAGAACTCTGGACAAATCGCCTCTCTGGGGTGCAGTGACTTCTGTGTATGTGTACACAAATAATTACACACAATTATGTAATTATAACTGAGTTGAAAGAGCCTCCTACAAAAGGGTGCTCTCAAGAACAGACTTGATTAGACAGGGGAAACCGTCAGCCATAAAAGCAATGTTTGTCTCGTCCCCAAAGGACTATGTCATTTTGTCCTGACACTCACTGCTAATTAAAGAGTTGAAAACTGTTGAGACATTTCCTATTGGCTAAATTAGATTCAAGAGAAGAGATAAGACTCTTAAATCTGACGAATTAGTATCCATTGAGTTTATGTGGGGAGAGAAGAAAGTCAGTGGACTGTAGTCTGTCACAGCCCTATCAAGGGCATAATCAAAGTTATGTGAACAATCAAATTTCTACTCCTTTGAAATTATGATTATTGGGTCATGTTTTCAGCCCTCAGGACTCACTGCTCAGTTCCATCGCAGCTGGAGTCCAATCCTACGCGTCACCGCCAGAGCCCTGGGGTGGGAAAGGCTCCTAAGCGACCCAGTGGGTTCACACACGGTGACACTGTCCCTCAGGGAGGTGCCTGTGAAGGCCAAAGGCCGCGCATAGGGTGAGGAACCACGTCTCTGGTCTCAGTCTTCACCCCAGCTGTCGCCCGTGGTGACACCCACCAAGCGAACTCACTGCCGTCCCACGGGCACTGGCGCCCATGCCCACCCCTCCCGAGGACGTGTCTCGGACCCTCAGCTCTGAAGAGGCGCTGGGGCTCCATGGCAAGTCCCACCCGGCTGCTGGGGGCTCCCTGGCACCCGGAGGGCTCAACAGCAGCTGAGCGCAAAGCGGGGTGAAAACCAATCCGGTAAAGTGTCCGAGGGGCTGGAGGGCTCGGAGGGCTGGAGGGCTCGGAGGGCAACAGCCTCAAGGGAGGCGAGCAGGCGCCCAACCTGCGCCTTGCAGAGGAGACACCCCGGTAGAGCAGGGGGCACAGCACATCTGCGCCACAGGAAACGGCATCTGCAAGGTTGGGAGACGACCCCAGCGAGGACGGCTTCCGCTGGGCGACCCCGGCACAGCTGTGGCCAGCGAGAAGTCCCTCTGCACGGACACAAATCCCTGCTCCACGGAGCTCCCCGACCAGGAGCTGAAAGCAAACCCACCAGGGCCACGGAGTCCCATGCGGGGGGCACCGGCAGGCAGGGCGCACGGACCGGGAGAGTGTCGGAGCGGGACGGGGCCTTCAGAGAGCTCCGGCGCAGAATGTGGCACAGGTCTACAGAGACGGGCACAGGCGCCTGGGATCGCCCCCGGGCCCCTTGTATCCCTGGGCCACAGGCTAAGCTGCAACTGCCGCCCTCAGAAGTCGGCTTTCCCTCAAGCCGTGAGTCCTCCAGGGCGAGTGGACACATTCGTGTCTAAACTACCCTGAGTCCTAAAACCGTGTCCCAACCATTGTTCTCTCTCTTCCCGTCTCTCAGCAGCTGGGCTTTCAGGATATGGACACAACTGAACAATGAGTCACAGGATACAAAGCCCGTTCAGTGCCTCGGGGTGTCTCCAGGCTCTGTTCAGAGGGGCAGTTTCCTGCGAGTCTGGAAGGGGACGTGGGCAGGAACTCTTCACACGAGATGGTGCAATGTGCACACGAACCCTGTACAACTACCTGCCACTTATCGACCTCACCCAGATGAAGTACAGATTAGGCTCCTATAAAGTGCTCCGGGCTCCCGGTGTGGCAGGAGGTGCCTCTCCAGGGGGAGCGGTTCTCAGCATCTGCTGCACACCACAGCATTCCTGGGAGGTAGATGATTATCGTTGGATGAGGAAACAAAGGCCACACAGCAAGCCCAGAGCCAAGGCCAGATCAGAGCGGGGCTGCCTTCCGTGTGGGGAAGTCCAGTTGGCAGGGTTCCTTCTGTGTCAGTGGTGAGTTCTTTGATCTGCAGCACAGAGGAGTTTTGTTTCTGGGGAGGTTGTGCAAACAGATTCATTAATGACCATAAGGTTCTCTGAAATTTACCGAAAGAGATGGGGCGGGGCGTAGCCACTCAGATGGGAGAAATAAAAGCAATTCCAGGAGCGGTGGGTCCTAAGGATGGCAAAGGAGATCGGAGCGCTTGGAGACAGTGGAAAACAAGAGGGAGCAGGCGTTGGGGGCCGTGTGCCAGCTGCGCCTGCCTCTGCCCTGTGGCCACAGTACAAAATGGCTGGGCTGTCCGGGACGCGGGCCCCAGAGACAGAGCAGTGCCTGGATTACTCACAGGGTAAATTTGTGGACAAAACTACAGATCAGAGCCGCTCAGGGGGCACCAGAAACAGTGAAAGGCGAGGTTTGTTTTACAAAACCCTTTACTAGCAGTCCCTGGAGAAGCAGACCAGCCAGACAGGTCAGTCAGTACTATTTTTACTTTTTTTCCTAAAAACTCAATGCCTTAATAACAGGAAGAAAGCAAGGGTGACACTGAACGGTAGTTCAGGTGTTCCTGTAAGAGTTAGGATAAATGAAGGTGGTATAGAGAAGGGAGCAGGCATGTACTGGGCACCTACTCCTTCATATTCACGAGCCCCTCGTGCCATGCTGGCAGTGCCACTTTACAAGGACTCAACACAGGCACAGGAAGGTTAGATCCTTTGCTCAAGGCCCCACAGCTACTCTAGGCCGGAGCCTGAACTTAAGCCCCGACATGCCTAATTCCCAAGCTAATGCTCTCTCTGTACATCCCACCGCCTACGTCTCCATAGTCACAAGTTCAACATTACTCAGGTCTGAGCTAATGAGATCACGCACTGCCTGAGGGGGTGACTGCTCCCCAAACTGGGGAAGGTGTAGGGAGAGGCATTTCCTCTGCCGGCCTCACTCTGCCTGCAGCTCCTGCGACAGAGTAACCGAGACCAACCCTGGTGGGCAAGACGCAAGGTCACGGCCCCGCCCCCGCCCCAGGCCTGCATCTCCTCATAAAGCCTCCCCCTCCTCTCCGTCCCTGCAGGACCTTGACGGGCGCAAGAAGTGCCATGTTAATCAAGAAGCGGATCCCTGCTAAGCTGTTAATCCATGACACCTAAGATATGAGTTTTAAGAGCAAAAGAAAACTTAGTTGGAATCAGGGGGAGAGATCTTTTGCAAAAGGGAAGGAGATCAAAAAACAGACGGTAGGAGAGGGAGGAAGCAGAAAGGGCCGAGGTGTGTTCTGCACACGCACCAACTCTGCACAAGGAATGTGATCCTTTCATACTGCAAACATGTACTCATCAAAATACAAATTTAAAGAGATAGGGGGTTTGGCTCAGTTAATAGGCACTTTACCACCAGAGGGGCACAAAGGCGTGATGACAGTCACAGGCATCTCAGGCACAACAGAGTGAAAGAGCAGAGAGCAAGCGGCCTTCTCCGCACTTCCCCAGCCAATACAATCAATGAATGAGGTGTCAGAACCGGGCAGTACCCACTTCTGGGCTTACCCGCTGGGTAGAGTAACTCATTCTGTGAAGCAGGCACTATCATGATGCCCACTGTACACAGAAAAGACTCCCTAATCGCCCAAAGTCACACGACCCATCATGACAGAATAGGATTCAAACACAAGCAGAATCCGTCCTGTATCATTCTCTTCACCACTAGCTCATGCAGTTCTCAAAGTGGGATCCGAAGACCTTGAGGGTCCCCAAAGCCAGAACTCTGTTTTTAACTCTATGCAGATATTATGTGGGCTTTTCCCCAGCGTTGATATGAGCACCCACAGTGCAAAAGAAACAGTGGTGTCTTAGCCCAAATCAAGACAATGGCAATAAATTGTCATGTCCACTTAGGGAAACTGCCAGCTTCACTTAAAGCTGTACTTGCTGGAGCAATTTTAAAAGTTCTCATTTTAAAATCTCAATTCTGATATCCAGATCTTATGAAAAACACTGTGCGGCACAATGGAAAGTACTCAGGAGGCACTTGGGGCGCACACCTAAGACGGCTCAAGGGGAGACAAGGGTGCGATTGAGCTGGGAGCGCCCATGGCTAATTTTCTTCATGAAAACCAGATACCAGCTCAGGGCTGTAGCTGTTCAGAGTCAGGCAGGTGAGAGATGTCTTCCTGAAGAAAAGAACAAAGTGAGCCTGTCCCTTCAAGGAAAAAGCCCTAGGTATTTCACTCCAGGGATGAAATCTGACCTCTCAGGCAGTCAGAATTCCTGAAAAGGTGCAGTATTTACCCTACCCCCACCCCCCCACCCCCCCGTTCCTCTTGGGTAAGGCTGGCTGGGACAGTGCTGAAGGTGACTTTCTCATACCATCTAGTGCAACAAGCCAACATTCGGAAGATCCAAAGAATTTGGTGAGCCAGTATATCCTTCCCCTCCCCCTCCCCTCCCTTGGTACCAGGGATCGAACTTGGGCCCTTGTGCGTCCAAGGTTGATGCAGTACCACTTGGGCTAAATCTCCAGCCCCCTAGCCAGTATTTCTCAAAGGACTGTATCACTTTACAAAATCCTGTCTTATTAAAAGATTTAAATGTAACAATATTAAAGTTAATTCATATAATTTCTGATACTACATGGTAACTATAGTTACCTTTAAGTAACTTTAGTAATAAAATTTTGATATTATGTAGAATACCCATAATTACCTGAATACGTTTAGTCAAATGCTCCTTTTTCCAGTAACAGATCTGAGTGAGCCAAATTGTTCTTCCTATTCTGTTGCCCAAACAATAGACATATTGTGTCACACTGACACAGAAGCAGTCACGCAAACCTGTCTCCTTTTAAGCAGGGCACTAAAAAGACTTGGAAAAACAAAAAGGTAAAACTATGATGCCATTATTCTCCCTGAATTTCTACTGGACTTAGAAAATAATTACCTTAATAAAATGTTACTTGTGTTTACCTGTATTTTACTATTGTTTTATTTATGTATTTGGTTTTTTGTGATACCAGAGATTGAGCTCAGCTTTTTTTTTTTTTTTTTTTGAGACAGGGTCTCGCTTTGTAGTTCAGGCTGGCCCTGAGCTCACTATGGTGCCCAGGCAAGCCTCGAACTCAGCAATCCTCCTGTCTCTGCCTCCCGAGTGCTGGGATGACAGGCGTGAGCCACCACGCCCGGCTGAGCTCAGTTTTTGCACTGAGTTACACCATTGGCCCCTCTTTAAAAATTTAGACACAGGGTCTCACTACATTGCTAAGTTGTCCAGGCTAAACTTGAACTTGAGATCTTCCTGCCTCAGCCTCCCACTGTGCTGGGATTACAGACATGTCCCACCATACCCAGTTTATTATTTTTTTAAAGAATTAATATATATTTAAATTTTTCTTGTTTTAATCCCAGGTATGGTATCAAAAAGCTCTCTGAAGTACTAAATAATTTGTACGACCCAGAGACCACTTCAAAAATCACTGCTGTTCAGTCCAGCATCCAAACAAGAAAAAAGAGCAAGCGAAAAATGTTGAACCACAGCACGATTTAGCTGCTACCTCGTCCTCTCAGCAAGGTTCCGGGGCCCAGGATCCAGTTTCTCAGCAGGCTCTACGGCACAAGGTCCACAGCCACAAAGCTCCCCCATGCCTGCTAGCAGCTCCCAGGTGCACGGAGCTCCCACCTGTTCTCCTGTGCGTTCATCCTCTCTCTTGTCCTCTGCTGCTCTCCTTTAAGACTTGTCTCACTCAACTCTTCTTCCTGTCTGCACCTTGTGTATCCTCCCTTCTTTTATGCAGCACTGGGGACTGAAGACAGGGCCTCTCCGCTAAACTACACCCCCAGGCTGCCTGCCTTATTAAGTTGTTTTTTTTTTTTTTTTTTTTTTTGAGACAGAGTCTCACTGAATCACTAAGTTACCCAGGTTGGGACTGAACTTGTGATCCTCCTGTCTCAGCATTGCTAGGTTTTGTGTTTTGTTTTTTTTTTTTTTTTGAGACAGGGTCTCGCTTTGTCGTTCAGGCTGGCTCTGAGCTCACTATGTAGTATAGGCAAGCCTCGAACTCAGCAATCCTCCTGCCTCTGCCTCCCAAGTGCTGGGATGACAGGCGTGAGCCACCATGCCCGGTGATTGCTAGGTTTTTAACCATGGACCACCATGCTTGGTTTCTGGGGTTCTGATTTTATAAATTTTATAAATTTTACAAAGCTTGAGGTTCTAGTGGAACCAAATAGCATGTTACTGGCATCTGCAGAGGGGTCTGCTGCCATGGCAACAACAAAGCAGAGACGGAGAAAGGCACACAATCACACATAGAAAGACTCAAGGTGTGGGGTGGCCTCACTCCACAACTAATCTGGTTGCTGTCTTAGTTAAATTTCTCACTGATGACACAAAACACCCACCGCACAAAGTTAAAGGAGGAAAGGTTTATTTCCACTCAGTCTGCAGGGGCTTCAGTCAATGGTCAGCTAGCTCCAAGCCAGGGTGGCATGGGACAGAGACGCTATAGAGGAGAAACAGTTCATAGCAGGCAGAAGGCAGCAAGGCAGCAAGCTACAAGTGACAAGCATGACCCTTTCTGTCTGCTGTACTTTATCCAAGCCATCTATCCTTATAGCAGGTAGCATTCACATCCTTAATCCCAGCATCGCAACCTTGATCTTAGTATCACATACCCTAGATCAACTCATCTCCAAAAAGCCCCACCTATGCCTGCATGAGGCTCTGTGGGGACATTTAGACACAGCCACAACAATCACAAGAGTCTGATCGATTCCTACAAGACAATACTCATCAAGGTGGACCCATTACCTATCTTTTTAAAAATTAGTTATATGCACATATTAATTGAATAAAGTTCTTTGTACATTCTTTTTCTATGGCACTAAGCACCTGGCTATAATATTTGTGTCTGTTTGAGGAGGGTGAGGTCTTAAAAAATAGAATTCTATCTCAATCACAATGTCACAATCCTTGGCATGTAGAGAGAAACTCAGAAAAGATCTATCAAATTAATGAAACCAACTATCTCCCCAACCAGCACCAAGCAATCTTCTGAGAGCAGCATGGCTTCTCCAGAGGAAGGCTAACTTGAGCAGCTAAAAGAAACAGACTATAGGACTGCCAGTGTTTCTCAACATGTTACCATGACATCTGGGCTCACTATCAAGTCTTGTCAGACAGATGTCACCCCTGAAACAGTCAGAAACATGGACTGAGGCTCAAACCTGGGACTCCAAAACCCTCCAGGTTAAGCCCCAACTCACCGTGGGGCCTTCCTAGGCAGACAAGGCCTCCGTCTGTGATACCAGGCCAGGCGTTCTCTAAAACCAATCCAATGCTTCTCAACAGCCAGCCTTGAAGAAGACATTGTTGGTAAAATGAAGTATATATAATCTCAATTATGAAACCATTATGATAGCTGGCACTTCACAAATCCACGAGGGAAAAATATATTCTTCCCAAATTTAACAACAATGTGTGGGAATGAGGGATACGGGGTACAGGAAACCCCATGAGCACTGCAGACAGGAGGACTACCAGCAGGAGTCTGGAAAACCGCGCCCTCCCTGCAGACGTCGGGGGCCCTCAGGCTCACACCCCACGGCCCTCGTCCTCTGGGCACCCTGCCTCCTCCCTCTCCTTTCACGGCACCGGGGCTTGCTGGCCACTCACCATTTCCCTAGGAGGAGAATCACAAGGCCTGCTCAGGCCCTGCCAAAAATGAGATCTTATTTCCCTGTCAGCAGAATAAGACCCTTCGAAGTCACTTATGCTCCTCCTCCTATTTTACTAAAAGAGACACAAAGTCACAGAAACAATCTTGAGATCATTTCTCAATTCATCTCCGCACGTTCCAGGAAAACTGATGGAAGAGAAGGGAAGGCTCAAGGTCAACAGGGAGAGGAACCGGAAATGGTTAAAAACCCCGTCGGGACCCAGCCACCATCGTTTCCTGGGTGTCTACTGTACGGTGGTGGGGCTTTGGGCTCTAATCTAGTAACTGTTAAAATTTAAAACACAAGCAAACCACATGCATTTATATTTTCACAGAATTGAAATTTGAGCAGAAAAATGAAGTAAATGTGGAAAGTGTTCGAGCACACAAACCCACACTAATTATTCAAAATGAATCTATTATATATTCCAAACCTATATTTAAAAAGTAAGTCTGGGTTTCAGTCCTGAAGTGAACCAAAGCGCGCGCGCACACACACACACACACACACGTGTGAGCACATGCCTCCCAGATAAATACAGTAATCTAGAAAAATAAAAAAAAACCTACCGAGGATATGAATGCAATAGGAAAGAAATGCAGGGAGGAAAAAACTGAGCAATGGCTAAAGAATTTCTTCATATTTATACTGAAGAATTTATTTAGAATTATTGGGAAAGGATTTCTAATAAACAAAAAACAACATTCTGTTGTTCTGATAACATTCAAGTAGTTTCCGAATGTTCTTAACCCCTGTGGGTCGCCACAAGAGGGCGCACACGTCCTTATGAAAACGGAAATCGGGGAAATGCTCCCCTTCCTCTGGAGCAGCGCCTCTGCCTGGGCCGTTTCCCAGGGACCCCGGAGCACATGACATCAGAAAATGTGGCTGGAATGTAACTCTTGGGAGAAGAAGAAAACCTATCAATTCCAAATGAGAGAAAAGAGGTGTACCTTGCCCTAGGTCAGAGAAATCTAAACCTGGGGGCTCAAACTCGAGTCCCAAATCCTGTATACATGCTCCTCATTTCCTTCTCAGAGCACAACAATCACACAGTGTGTCTACCCATTTTTCTGACCGAAGAATCCTACACTGGGCAGATGAGAGACTACCTGGTTTTACAATTTTAAAGCTGTTTTTATTTTGTTTTGTTTTTTTTGAGACAGGGTCTCGCTTTGTAGTCCAGGCTGGCCCTGAGCTCACTATGTAGCCCAGGCAAGCCTGGAACTCAGCCATCCTCCTGTCTCTGCCTCCCGAGTGCTGGGATGACAGACGTGAGCCACCACGCCCAGTTTAAACCTGTTTTTAAAGGGTGTGTTAGCACCTGCCAATTATTTTTATGGGTTTGCAGGGAAGGGACAGGTCTGCTGAGACCTGGCTTCAGTATTCAAAGGTGGCAGCACCATGGACTAGAATAGTGCTCAATGGCGCCCCCAACAGAGAAATTAACTCGAGGCTCAAATTTCTTTAGATGCCCTGAGATTCAGGCTAAAACCTAACTTGAAGGGGTTTCTCTCACGGCTGAGAGTGGAGCGCGGTGGTTAACTACTGGATTGGCACAGTTCCCAAGTCTCTCTAAAAATCCTACCGTCATGACCTTAACTCGTATCTTTATCACCATCAACTCCAAACTGGCCACAGAAGTGGGGAATGAATGAATGAATGAATGAATGAATGAATGAATGAATGAATGAATGAATGAATGGAGTGGTAGGAACGTGGCAATGAAGAAGGGGCACAAAAATGGGGAAAAGATGAGTTTAAAAAGTATCTGCCCACACTTCCTTAACTCATCCTAGCTCAGCACAGGAAGTAGAGAGCTTGGTCTTGCAAATGAGAAAAGGACCAAGAGATGGAGAGAGGAGGGCGGGAAGGGACGGGAATTTAAAAAGCACCGGGATGTGTCACGTGCGTGCACCAACTCCCCGTGAGCAATGGGATCGTCACCTACTACAAACATGGACTAATAAGATAAAAGCTGAACAAGAAAAGAACACTGGGTCTATCTGGAAGCCTGCTCCCATCTCCCTGCTTGGGGCTCTGTTTTAGGGGTACCGTCACAGGCTCCCTAGGGCCCTAAGAACACCTTTTTCGGTCATGTTCAGTTTGAGGGATCAAATTTACCAGCAGATGAAGGCTTGCTTGTCCGCGTATGTAGCTGAAGCTGTTGTGTCTAAGATGGCACTGATGCCCACTGCAGGTCCCGTAAGTTAAGGCAGCGTCCTAAGGCAAATTCCAGGAGTCCCAACAGACCCCTGACCCCTTCCCACTCCAAACATCACGAGCCTGTCCACTCTGGTTGAGCTGGAGGGCCGTCTCTCTCGCCTGACTCCTACAGTACAGATAACTTCAGGGCTACCTCTCAATGAAAGGTGAAGAGAGGACCTTTCAGAGCTTTGACCGAAGGCTTTATCTCAAGTCCTCCCTGGTTCTGCTGCCCCTCTTGAAACCCAGAGTCACACACACACTGTGTGCAGGATCACCCCCTACCACACGATGGGAATTTCAGGGCTGACAGCTACATTTCCTCCCTTAGGGATTTGCTTATCTAACGTGGCTGTGCCTTGGACAGTAAGAGGTACCCCTGTCTTTTCTCACAACCCGAGGATCCCAGCAGGGGGCACCATGGACGGAGGAATCCGAGGGCAGATTCACCAGCTAAATTCTTGGAGTTTCAATTAGGCTTCACCGACACCCTCTGCAACAGCAGATCGCATGGTGTTTGGGGGCATGCCTGGGCTGGGCTTCCACCACAGTGTAACAAGACTCCTCCCCTTGACCCTGATATGCAAAACTGTGCAATCAGAACTGGGTGGCAAATCCAGGCTAGGAAGGGCCATGATCTCAGCCATCGAAATTAGAACTGGAAAAGCCCTTTTCAGATCTAGGCAAAGTAGCTTATTCCTAAATGTCTCCAACACAGGGCTTCTGAGGCTTCCTTTGGGACTCCAATTATAAACTAACGAGTCATACATAAAAATAAATTATCTTGGTGCTGATCATTAATTTTTATGTTATATACTGCTTTGATGGATTCTAAATACATTTTTTTCTTTCCATGATGTTACATGCTTCACGTTCTTAGAGCCTGTTATCACTGCCCCTTTAATCATCCTCTGGCCAAGCCACACATACTGAGCTCCTTTCATCTCTCCTGCCCTTCCATCCAGCAGCGCTGGCTCCCCTTTACAACCCTCCCTTCCAATCTGTTGAACCTCTCTGGACTGATGCATACCCTCCCTGCATGAACAATCTAGGGCCTCCTGTTTCTTTCTTTTTTTTTTGAGACAGGGTCTCGCTCTGTAGTTCAGGCTGGCCCTCAGCTCACTATGGTGCCCAGGCAAGCCTGGAACTCAGCAATCCTCCTGCCTCTGCCTCCCGAGTGCTGGGATGACAGGCATGAGCCACCACGCCTGGCACTGTGGTATTGATTGCTGGTGGGTGTGAGTCACCATGCCCAGCATTGTATGTGGTTACTGGGAACCAAACTCAGGACCTTGCACTTGCAAGGCAGGTGCCGGAACCACTGAGCTAAATCTCTAGCCCTGCAGTTATATTTCTGTTTGTGGAGAAACCAGTCAGCAATTTTCTAGGGATTTCATCCAACAAAGGGCGCAAGATTACTCTTGCTTCCTTCAGGGAAGATGGTGTTTTACAAAATGTGTAGGAAAAAAAATCTGCTGACTACAAAATGCAAAAATTAGATTGTCAACCAGGGATGGTGGGGCATGCATTTAATCCCAGCACTGAAGAGGCTGAGGAAGGGCTCCAACTTTGAAGCCTGCCCTGGGCTACACAGTAAAACTGTGTCTCCAAAAAAAAAAAAAAATTGCCAAGGTGTAGATTCTCAGGTACAATGGGATGTATACATAAGTGAGATGAAAGACTTTCCTTTGGCTCCTACAAAAAAATCAATTGGATCTGCACAAAAATGAAACCCAGCATGCTTTTAAAACAGCGTTAAGTATTTACTAACGGCATCAAGTAATTTTCTTCCCCTGAATCTAAGTCTTTCCTAGGTACCTAAGGCCAAGAGCACATGCTGGGACGCAGCTACGCGCAGCCAGGAATTAGAGCTTTACCCTGATGGGGCAGGTACTCATTCTTGGGACCGAGAAGTCAAGCGCAGGTGTGACCTGGGACCCAGGTAACTAACATATAGCTGCAGTTAGCATCCACCCCACAGGGCAGCTCAGGGTCCAGACGGGCTCACAGATGCAGAAAATTATCATGATTTCAGTCTTTACTAAAAATCAAGACACTTCCCGGTTATTTTCCTTTTTAAAAACTGTCAAAAAGCAAAGGGGACACTTATAAACATGCAGCCACAATTCTGACCAGCTTGGGAAAAAAAAAAAATCTTGTTTGGGAAAAAGCCACACAAAGTATAAAATGTTACTTTTTTTTTTGGTACCGGGGATCAAACTCAGGGTCTCGTGCTTGCCAGGCAGATGCTGTGCTGCTGCTGAGCTAAATCCCCAGCCCCAGACATTACCTTTTCATGCGTTCATCACGCAATCAACAGCACCTACTATATGCTAAGTACTGTACTGGGCTGAAAAGACTAAGACAGACACACAGTTCCCATTGTCAAAGCACTCGGTCTAGTACCAAGTGACACGTTCTGCTTTGGGTTTGATTTCTCTCTGGTGGATTTCCAATAGAATTAAACCAGACCATCAGATTTACTAAAAGCATAGTCATATGAAAGTTTTTTCCAGTTTTATACAAATAACCATAACATTAACATTGGTTGGGCTGGAGATTTAGCTCAGTGGTTCCGGCGCCTGCCTCGCAAGCGCAAGGTCCTCAGTTCTATCCCTGGGAACCACATACATTGCTGGGTGTGGAGACTCACGCCCACCAGCAATCAATACCACATACCACAGTGCCGGGCGTGGTGGCTCACGCCTGTAATCCCAGCACTCGCAGGCAGAGACAGGAGGATTGCTGAGTTCCAGGCTTGCCTGGGCTACATAGTGAGTTCAGGGCCAGCCTGAACTACAAAGCAAGACCCTGTCTCAAGAAAAAAGAAAACTAACACTGGTTGAACCCCTTGTCTGTGTCAATCAATCCATTTTCAACACAGTATATTTTCTGTACTGGGACTTGAACTCAGGACCCTGTGCTTGCTCAGCACCACTGAGCTAAATCCCCGACCCTCAGTGGACCGTTGAGCATTCTTCGAGTTAGCAGCTGAGTTACCACTGGGCCTTCAAAGGTGAAGAAACCAAGCACAGCGTCCTAAGTCATACACCCAGCAAGGGTGAGAGGCAAGCTGTAAACGCGGGCCTCCCCAGTGGGTCTCAGGCTGTCACCTCCCATGTACTGTGGCCCCCGCGCACTCAAAGCCCTGTCCAGATTCTTCTTCCTGAAGATCTTCTCTGTCAAAGGCACATGGGCAAAACACAAATAAACTCAGCAAGTTTTACAAGCATCTTACAGCCCGCTGAGCACTTTAGGGATCCAACAGCACCACACAGAGTACTGCCAACCGAAGCACAATTTTGAAAAGAGCGGGTATAGATCTTGATTTTTAGTAAACTTCCTACGTGTTGAGCCCGACCTTCCAGATTCAACTTCCTTTTCTGTACGGGATCCACAGGCCAATCTGTCCGACCAACAAACACATGATGCAAGAATGAATCAGTCACCCACAGCAAGCAGCAGCACCCTGTCCCATGAATAACTGCTATTTGTCACTGTCAAAAACAGAGAATTCTGGGCTCCGTGGGACGACAGATAAGGAGAACTCAGAACCAAGCTGAGAAAGTCATGGGAAGCCAAACAACAGGAAATGGGCAGGAGGATTACGAAAATCACAGGCTGTGTCACCCAGACAGTCACACAGAGAGCCCCATGCTCCGATGGGCCCCACACCCGGGTGAACGCGCTGCCATTACCAAGCACACCCTCCCAGGCATTCGTCCTTGAGCCTGTGCGTAGTAAACAGCACAGCACGTGCGTGAACCCAGGACACGCCCCGGCGCTCCGAAGCACGCAGCTCCGCGGGTGGTGCAGCACGTGCGTGAACCCAGGACACGCCCTGCCGGTCCGAAGCACGCAGCTCCGGGGGTGGCGCGGCACGTGCGTGAACCCAGGACACGCCCCGTCGGTCCGAAGCACGCAGCTGGGGGGGGGGGCGCAGCACGTGCGTGAACCCAGGACACGCCCCGGCGCTCAGAAGCAAGCAACTCTGGGGATGCTCGCGGAATACAGGCTTCTGATTCATTCGCCCTGAGGGTTCCGCGCGACTCGGAGCGAGTTCAAGGTAAGCGTGTTATGCTGTGACTCGGTAAAGCTCCAGTCCCAAGAACACACTTCCCCCTGAGCCGGAGCTCAGCTTGGAGAAGGCAGAAATGTGAAGGATCCTGGAACTCCGAGAGATCCTCGCTGACGCTACTTCCTCACATCGCTGACCACGATGACTCACGGTGTTAAGAGGGACGAGGACACCGAGAAATCACAGCTCTTACTCACCAGTGAGCTGAGGGCAGAATGCTGGAAGAAGGTGTGTATATTAAGAAGCAAAATAAAAACAGCTGAGTTAGTTCGGTGCAGCATTTCCATGGTTTGGGCAAGAACACCACATACGCTACAAAAGGCAGACTCTGTAACTCTGGTGACCGTGCCTATACACTGAATGCCCTCGTGCTTACACTTTAAACTGCACTGTACAACATAGAGGTTAAAAAGTATCCTTTGGTTCATTCAGAGTGAAAATCTGGTGGAAAATAAAACACAACATCACAAACGAAGAGACAACAGAAGAAAAAACAAAGATTGGCTTTGCACACCTTTCCCAGCCTTCCCCGTTGGGTTTCTGCACCTGTCCTCACAACTCATGTAACTGGCCTTAGCAACTCTAACACGGAACAGGATTGAACGACAACCGATTCACTGCCTCCTTCCGACAGGACCTCAAACCAAAACTACGCAATTCAGTAATAAAGCCAGAAAAGAAATTACTCTACAGGCTACTGGCTTTAGGTGCGATCAGCTGCTCCCCGCATACCCAGAACCTCCTTCCACCGGATGGAACGCAGCGAGGGTCACAGAAACCCTAGGGTATTCAGCCTGAGACGGAAGAGAAGTGCAAACCGGGTGGATTCCAACAGTTGCCGCGGTGTCTAAGCCTGTGCCCAAGGGTCTGAAACAGGCAGAGGTCAGCCGAGGCAGCCGAGACGCTATTCAGTGCAAACCTCTGTGTGACACTAGCAGCCTAGAACCTGGCAGGGACTCAATGCATAGACACCCGCCATTTTCAGCACTCTGGAGAAAAACCACAACTCTAACATTTGATGGATGGTTTACGGTTTGGTGCACACAAACGTTTTAATATAGTTCTATGTTATTTCTTTAGCCACACAATGGACTCCTAAGAAGTATTTTAATACCGTCTTTGTTAGGATTTCAACAATAAAAGTAATGGTACGTTTAATGTTTTTGAACTGACTTGTGGCTATGGAGTTATTCACATCACAATTATTCATTAACCTGAAAATAAGTGTTTATGACCCTACACATAATGGTACAGACTTAAGGGAAGGGATGCTCACTGCAGGAAATCAAACAAGAACATTAATCCCATCGGAGGAAAGCAACATCAACACCTTGAAGCTTTCCCAACTTTGCTTTTATAAAACACAACTTCCATGACACTTTGTGTCTTCTTCTTAAACTCAACATGCAATGTTTTCATCTAGCATTTAAAAAAACAAAAATCAACATTCTATTTCTCCGTAAAAACAAACTCTGGTTTATTTAAACCAATTCCCTTTTGCAGGTATTTAGATTATCATCTATTTCCAAAATTACCAGAGGGCACCTCTCTGCTTTCTGGAGAAGGAGCGATGCAGAGGTCCAGGGCCTGCTCCGGGCTGAGCCAGAGGAATCCGCAGCTCACGGGCTTTAAAACAGAGTCTTCTCCACACACCGCTGGCATCGCCTCTGATCACCAGGGTGTAACTTCACAAATTAAAGGCCCCAAGAGCAGGAAGGCAGCCTACCCCATCCTCTTCCACGAACTCTCTGTCCCTCCACAAGGAGGCGCAGTGATGGGATTTGGGCGCAGAGCGGGGACACCCCTCTGTCCTCCTGAGGTGTGCCGCCAGACCCAAACAGCTATTTGGGAGGCCCAGGAAAGAGAATAAATTTTGCAAAGGTACAAGGTTTCAGGCTTTGAGGTTAGGAGAGAGGTTCCATAAATATTGACTGTACAAATTCTGCCTGTTGACTCGCTGACATGGAGCAAGGTGTGGTTTATCCTTCCGGCCCCCAGTGGCAGCTGGGAAAGCTGGGGCTGACACATCAGTGGGAAACGAGGCCCCGCCGATGTGGAACCAAGGGCCGGCAAGAGCCCAGGGTGACTCAGAAATGAGTCCAACCGTCTTCTGACTGTCCTCGCCCCCCAGGCCCCACAACACCCCTTCTATTCACTGACGCAGAAAACCAGAGAAGAGACACATACGCACTAAACACTGGCCACAGAAACGAGAGCCAGCACTGGCCGGCCACACAAACACAGTCCACAGTGTAGCTGCCTCCCAATAGGCTGGAACATCACATTCACACTTCAGTGTCACTGCGCGGCAGTGTCAGCCATAGGTGCCCACTGAGGCTGAAGTGCCTTCCTCCGGGCCGGTGGTCTGAAAGCTGTTGGAGGCAAAGCCCTGTCTTGGCTGTTAATTCCCTGCTTACTGAAGTTCCCAAAAAGCCATGCCTAGAAAGATGATTTTGCTTCAGGTGCAGCCACAACCAAATCAACCCGGACCCAGGAGACTCCACTCTACTAGAAAGATTCTAAAACCTACTGGAAGACACAACAGTGGAAGCCATGTTTTCTACCTGGTGAGAACCCCCTTACGCACGCCAGCGCGCACACACAATTCCAACTCTAACCTGATCCCTGATTCTGCAACTACATTCGTTATTTATATAACTTAAAATATAGTCTATGTGGCCTGCTGTGTGGTTTAGGAGCACTCAGCCAGGTGGACATCTTAAAACCAGGTAGTTTCAGCATGGTACTTTCCAGGGCAGGTGCTTTGACGTCAGGGGAACTCAAAGGGCTACTTCATATTCTCCTGGTGAAAGCAGAGGCTGAGCTTGGTTACGGATGATTAGTTCCCTCAGCAATCGTAACCCAGGCAGAGTCTTCTAGCAGTAAACACTGGTTTTAACTCAATGTCTCCTTCAGAGGCCTACAAAACTCCAAACTGAGCAATTTCCAAATCACTACAAACTGAGAGGAACTATCCAGCTAGATGGCAATGAAATCAACATGTTTTAACTTTCTAAGATCTACACGCTTCCTCCATTAATTATCCTCTTACAGTGTCCAGCTTTCAGTTTGTCAACAAGTGCCCTTGATTGCTTCAAGAAATACTCTGGAGATGCAGGGATTCCTCGCTGCTCTTTACTCTTCTGTCATGGTACCGTCACCCACCACTGGCTATGCAGGGTCTTGGAGCCTCTTTTTTTTGGAGACAGGGTCTTGCTTTGTAGTTCAGGCTGGCCCTGAGCTCACTACGTAGCCCAGGCAACCCTCCAACTCAGCAATCCTCCTGCCTCTGCCTCCTGAGTGCTGGGATGACAGGCGTGAGCCACCACGCCCACTGTGGTATGGGGTATTGATAGCTGGTGGGTGTGAGTCACCACACCCAGCATTTGTGTGTGGTTACCGGGATCGAACTCAGGGCCTTGCGAGGCAGGCGCTGGAACCCCTGAGCTAAATCTCCGGCCCTTGGAGCCTCTTTTATTACATTATTTTTAAAAAATATATACGGATGATGCCTACTTAGCTTACTGGGAGTATCCCGAGGAGGATCATGAGTTTCCTTCCTGTGGCTTTTAAAAGGGGTCCTCTATTCATAAGGCCTTCTGCAGCAGCAAGACGGGCAGAGGGGAACACGAGGCTGGCAGAAGGGTGTCAGAACAAGCACTACTGCACCTGAGAACTCCGAGGAGCAAAGTATGATGGCACCCTTTCATATAGCCATTCCTTCCCACCTAATCACAGGTTATTTTAAAGCTTTCTGACAAATCACAGCATTTGCATTACTTCTAAAAATTCCCAGCCAGCAAATTCTAGACCAGTCGAATGGTTAAGGCACAGTATGTATATAACACTCAAGAAGAAACTGCAATCTCCGGCTTTTTTTTTAAACTGAATTCTTTATTGGTACAATTTATATACATCTCGCAATCACATATAACACTGGGGAATCTGTACCAGTATATGACACAAGTTAATTCTCATTTTTACCCATATCCTTACCCACTCACACCTCACCACCCCCTATATACATGCTCTTTTATTTTCTTTCCGAATCGTATTTATTCCTTCCCCTCATTACATTTCCACACCAAATTTCCTATGGAAATTTCCTATTCTACAAAAACTGTCATACTTTCTAGAGCCCATTTGCATCTACAGGTGCTCATATCAAAAAGAAGATCTGGTATTTGCCTATCTGTGATCTATTTATTTCACTTATTAGTGTGTCCTCCAGGTGTATCCATTTGCACATAACTGAATCGATCTTGTCATTCTTTATGGCAGAATAATACTCCATTTTACTAAAAAACCACATCTTCTTTATCCACTCTCCAGTTGATGGGCATTTGGGTTGTTTCCAAGATTGAGCTATCACGAACTGAGCTGCTATGAACAAGGGTGTACACCTGTCTTTCCAATCTCGGGCTTTTGATTTAGCACGGAGGCCACAGCCACCTAGCCTTCCCCACACACCCTCACTGTGGCAATCTCCTTCCGCAAGGTCTGCCTATTCTCACAGAATTCTAGGCAGCTTACGGTCCATTTTGTAAAATCTGTTAACCCTTCCAAGTCCACAAGGGCCCCCTACCCACCATTAAAGCTAACTAACAATAGGTACCTAAGAATTTCTTCCTTTTGCAGCTTAATTTTATTGAGAACAGTAACTTAACCTAAACATTTCAAGGCTCTGTAAAGCGTTCATTATCTAG
>PVIC010030715.1:0-21842 GCA_004025085.1 Thryonomys swinderianus
CCGGAACCACTGAGCTAACCCTTCAGCCCTGAAGTGTCTTTTTTTTAATCTCAGTTTCCACGTGGACGACAGCAGTCAGTGTGTTCTGTTCTGCGTATCGTACAAGTGGTGAATTATCTCCAGGTAAAGAGAGAGTCATTTTTAAAAACGTCTCCTGACCTTAAATAACCCTGTACCAAAAAGATCCGATTGTGGCAGCCTTGCCCTTTGTACTCCGCAGAAGCCGCTGGTGCCCCGTGGGGCCTCCCTGCCTCGCGTCTTGGCCGACGGAAGTGGAGGCGCCTAGGCGGCAGCGCTCCGTGTCCTGCACGTTTCGCAGACACGCGCGGCCGGGACGCGGGCGGGCAGGCGGGAGGGAGGCGCAGCTCTCGGCCCCACAGACGCTGCCGTCAGTCCCGCGTGGGTCTGACCCGCCGCGGGAGCCCTGGAGGGCGGCTCAGGGACTGAAGTTTTCTTCGGGAGGTGGACGTCTTTGCTTCACTTAATTTTAGAAACCACTGTTTATAATCTTGATAAAGTCCCCCTTTTGAATACTGCAGGAAGTGCGAACACTTCGTCCCGCCCCCTTTCTCCGCCCCCTTCACCCGCCTCTGGGCCTGTAGCCCGGGACCCCTTGGCTGAGGGCTCTGAGCGCCGCCTGCGCCCGCGTGGGGACTCTTCCTCCCTGCGTGGTCGCGGCCTGCTCCGAGCCCTCGAGGAGGAAAGCGGTGAAAAGAAATGGCTCAAACGCCCGAATCCAGCTCGGCTAGTAGCGTGCTAAGCGGGTGCCGGGCGAGGCCCCTGGCGCCCCTGCTGCGGGCTGCGGAAGGCCAGGCCCGGCTTCGGCACAGGACACCGCGGTAATGATGAACCGGGGCAGGTGAGCCTTGCTGAGGCTCTCGAGTCCGTGCAGGTGGTGCCCGGAAAGGAATCGTAGGCGGCCACGGAAGGAGTGCGGCGACCCTTCGAGCTGCGCTGGGAAGAGGCACAGTGGTGACCCCGGGTCGATGCCTGGGCAGACAGGGCGGACTTCAGGGGCCCGAGGCCGCTTCGAGAAGGCGGGAGACGGGACTGTGAGTCTCTGGCTCCGCTCGGAGCTGTCTGACCACGTTCACAGTCAGTGTTGCTGCCCTTGTTGGAACTGACTGGCGCCCGGAGGGCGGTGGCACCTGGCAGGCGGAGAGTGGAGGAGACTGTCGGGCGCAGGCCGGGGCCACCACACGGCGCGGTGCGCTCGCTTGGTCACCATAGCAGTTGGGCTCGGAGGGCAGGAGAGAGCAGCAGTCTGGGTAGAGGAGGGGCCCGGGGAAGGCAGAGGGGGGAGGAGCGGGAAGGGGGAGGGCACAGGGTGCCGTGGGCCCGGAGCACCGGCGTTTGCTGTGGGGGCACGCCGGGCGTGCGGGCAGGCCTGGTCTTTGGGAGGGTTTTCTGTTTCTGTGGGAAGCGTAGCCAGAGCACCCTGATGGACATTGTAAGGGCGCGATACATCAGGTCAGCAGGGAGAACATCCTCACAGGTAAAGTGTGTGCGGATGGGTGCAGACGGGGTCCGACGAGGGGAGCCAGAGAAGGGCAGGCCTAGGGATGTGAAGGTAGGGTGCGGGGTGACAGGCCGGGTCTTTCAGAGAGGCGGGCAGGCCGGGGAACGGAGTCCTTCAGAAACACCGCTGCACGTTGAAACCCAAACAGACCTGCAGGCGTGTGAGTTGGGGCTGGCAGAGGGACCGGACGTCGCCCCAAAACCATCGTCCCGCTGGCGCAGCAGCGGTGGGCAGGGAGGGAGAAGCTGCCCGCTGTTCGCAGCTGCTCTGAATGTTTGAGCGACTGTCGGGGCCGGGTGTGCCCGTCAGCTTTCCTAGCCCAGGCTGCTTGGAGCTCGGGGCTGGTGGCTGTGCCGCCCTCTGAGCTTGGCATGGAGCAGGGCAGGGGACGCTGCTCGTGGACACTGCGAGTGGGGAGAAAGGGAGGGGCGGGCCTGCTGCTCTCCAGGGACGGCACCAGGCCACAGCCCGCATCCGGCCTGGCCCCCACGCCCGCCCCGGGCATGCCTGTGGGTGCAGGCACATGGGGGAGACGCCACGGCACGTTGGCGAGGAGCTCACGCAGCGGCCACGTGAGCGGAGAAACACCCGAGCCCCCCCTGTAAACCTGCCCTCCTTTCTCCTCTGTATCAGTTTCCTGCAGTGGGGTTGGTAGGTCATGAGTTTCTTGGGAGATTAATAATAGTTAAGGAATAAAGCCTTTTCTGATCACCTAATTTTAAAAAACACGTGATATAACCTAGTTAAGCAGTTTTATTGCAAGAATTCTCAGAGCCTTTCATGTACATTAAGGATTATCCAAAGAAAAGAGGCACATTTTATGTCGCGGTTCCCAAACCACCTTGACCTTCAAGTGCTCTTCCCGGAGCAGCACCTGCCTGACGGAGGCAGCGCTCGGTGCTCACGTCCTCGGTACTCACGGGGCGTCCACGTCTGCAGCTCGTGGCCACGAGCGCCCCTGTCTGCAGGGGTCGGGCTGCAGGGAGGGTGGGAGGCCGGGGAGGACTGCGTGGGTCGGCGCGAGGTTAATGATCGAGACTGTTCTGCTCCAAAGGCGAGAGGTGCTGAAGAAGCAAGATCCGCAGCCTGATGCGAAGCAGATTCGGTGGGTGGTTCTGTTTCCGTTTTCCTGGCCAGGCTGCGCGGGTCCTGGCCGAGCTCCTTGTGCCAAGCGTGATTCACAGGGGAGGAACCCGGAAGCCGGAGTGTGCCAGGCTCTCTCCCGGGCCTGTGGGTTTGTGTTCTGTTTGGGGAGCCTAGGTAGGGCCTTGGCTCTGTGCCCTGCCCCCTGCAGGGCAGCGGGCTGAGGGTGCCAGTGCGTGCGGAAGCGAAGGCACCGTGAGCCCCTGCGCCCTTCCCCGCGGCCGGAGCCAGGAGCAGCGCACACAGCTGCGGACTCCTCGCCAGCTCGGCACCCGCTCGGTGGTGGCAGCTGAGGCCCCAGACTCAGTCGGCTCCTGACTCTTTGTCCGTCTCTGGAAGGGAACTGTTCCTACACTTCTGAGTGGTTTAAAAACATCCAAAGAAGAACAGTATTCTTTGCATCGTGTAACGTACATGTAATTCTAGCTTCAGCTCCCTGTGTTTTGATGGGAATCAGCTGTGTCTTGAGGAGCTTGTCAGGTGCACCTGTTGCTGCTCCAAGTGCTAACAGATGGTGACTTTCAAGCACAATAGACGTACCACCTGGCCCTTTAAAAACACGGGTTACTGGGCCGGAGAGTTAGCTCAGTGTTTCTGGCGTCTGCCTCGCAAGCGCAAGGTCCTGAGTTCGATCCCCAGTGACCACATACAATGGAGGGTGTGGTGACTCCCGCCCACCAGCCATCAATACCACTTGCTACAGTGCCGGGCAGGGTGGCTCACGCCCGTCATCCCAGCCCTCGGGAGGCAGAGGCAGGAGGATCGCTGAGTTCGAGGCTTGCCTGGGCTACAGAGTGAGCTGAGGGCCAGCCTGAACTACAAAGCGAGACCCTGTCTCAAAAAAAAACAAAAAACACGGGTTACTGGTCCCGGTGGCGAGCCTAAGTCCTCACCTGCGAGCTATCTGAAACGCAAGTTCCTGCTCTCTAAAATCAAAGAGTGAATTTTAGGAACTGCAGAGGCTAAGAGTAAGAACTCTTTATTGAGGAAGAACGCTAAAGAGGGACGGAAGAGGGACGCTGTTTCTCGGGATGTTTACGGAGCGAAGCCACGAGACGAGATAGGATCACAGTGGGACAGAGTGACTATAGTCGACCGGTAAGGTTGCAAGTACAGTCACTGAGGTGAGAATGATCGGGGTCCAGTGGAAAAGCAAATCCTGTAGGAAGCCACAAGGGTTTCCAGTCGGGGATTTCCCCAGGGAGGCCCCTCCCCCGTGACCGACCCTTACCCGGCCACCAGCCACCGCTGCCCGCCCTCCGGGGTGTGGCAGCCCCTCTCCTGCGGGCATGCCGAGAGCGGCTCACGGCCTCCCCTGGGCTCTTGCTTACCGGTCAGGGGGCTTCGCTCGGCCGCCCTGTCTAACCGCCTGCAGGATGCCTAACTACCTTTGACGCTATCACTTGGCTAAAGAGATCTGTTTCCTCTGAGCATGGATTTTTTTCTTTCTAAGTATTCACCCTTGATTTTTCACTCCGCTCATGAGGCAAATCTATTTTTTATAATAACAGGTACTTTTTTGTGAAAGGTGACCGTTCGTTGGTGGCAGTGTTAATTCAGGTGACACACCAAATTCGAATCTTGGTTATGAGGACCCCAGTTATTTTCCATGTGTTCAGCATAGAATAGCTGCAGAGCGTGCAGACGGTTGGTCCAGATACTCCATGAGATTTAGAAGAAGAAAAGCGTGTGTGGCTTGGTGCTTAGCTCCAGTGCAGCTGTCATGAAATCTTGCCAGACCGGGATGTTTCCTGCGATCACATGTGAAGTTCGGGGCTCGTTACTGATTAGGAGATTATCACCAGAACGAGGGGTATCACTTTAGCCAGAGAACTGGCTTCAGTGAGATTTCCATTAATAAGCTTCCTCCTGCTTGATTCCCTGCCTGCATCAGAATATGTATTGATTTTGTGTAGCCAACAGTGTGCCTAAGTAACTAGAGAGAACTTAGTCTTGCTATAATTGCCAGACATTAAAATTAATGTGTTTATATTTTTAATCATGATTTACTTAAAAAGCCTATATAATTTTGCCTCCTTGACCAATCTAGCAGAAGCATTTGAAGTTAATAAAAGGTGTCACTTACTGGACAGTTATTGGACAGCGTCTGACTTTGTTTTGAAGGCATTATAACTCCTCAGGCTTCTCCGGAGATGACTCCCAAATCAGCAAAGGATACTCTCAGGAAAGAGGGGGGCAAACACTTCTCTGGGCAGCTGTGTAGAAAAGGCAACAAGACAGCCTCTGGGGGCTTTCCTCGCCTTCCCATCCTCCTGCTCGGGGAGGGATTAGGTCAGAGCAGTCAGTCCTGGCGAGCAGTAGGGGATCACCAGGGTCCACAACGGCTTCCAGCCAAGACTCGAGAAGTCGTTTTTAACTGTCGCACTGCTTACGCTCGCTGAGCCGGAGCACCCGGGTCACAGTAACCCAGGGAGTCTTGCGGGCAGATTCCGGAAGCCAGGAAGACCCCCGGGTCACGTGTCTGGCTCCGGTACACTTATAACTGAGCCCCTCAAGGAGAGTGAGATCTGTACGATGCACAACTTTGTCAGAAAGAACCAGAACAGCACAGAGGAATCTTCCCAGAGGTATTGGATAGACAATGAAAGACACTGTAATAACAGTGTTGTGTGTATGGCCCGAAGATTTTTGCTTATTATTTTCAGAAAGTACCTTTAACACTAAAAGGTGGCTGTGTAGTTTTAGCCAGTTATAAAAGCCTCTTAAAGGGCAGTATTTAATGAAAACAGAGCTCCTTGTCTGAAATTTAAAAGAGCTAGACTTTTGTGTCCCTGGTAAATATTGATATAAATTCAGATTAAATATTAAGGTCAACTTTATGTCAGTCTACATTTTTATTTCTGTCCTAGTCTAACTTGCCTCCCTCTGAATGGAGCCTTACTGTCAGTGAACCTCATGAGCTGTGTGTCAGCCTGTAGTTCCGTCTGCTGCTCTGCCTAGTGGCTTATTCTGAGTCTTACTTCTGTAGGGTTTGTTTGTTTGTTTGTTTGTTTTTTGACACAGGGTCTTGCTTTGTAGTTCAGGCTGGCCCTGAGCTCACTATGGAGCCCAGGCAAGCCTGGAACTCAGCAATCCTCCTGCCTCTGCCTCCCGAGTGCTGGGATGACAGGCATGAGCCACCTTGCCCGGCACTGTGGAATGTGGTGCTGATTGCTGGTTGATTGCTGGTGGGTGTGAGTCTCCACTCCCAGCATTGTTGTATGTGGTTACCGGATCGAACTCAGGACCTTGCGCTTGCGAGGCAGGCGCCGGAACCTCTGAGCTAAATCTCCGGCCCTGTAGGGTTTTGTTTAGAAAAGACCTTGAGGATATTCTGCCCTGAGGGTGAGCACGGATCTGTCTGCGAGAACTTCCCGGGCATTGAGACCTTGTCATCAAAGTATTCTCAGCGCTGCGGGGGCGCTGATGGCCTAAAGAGCTTACTTACCACAACCGGGGATCACTTTGCCTCTTCTGCGACCTGCCCCTGTGAACGTCTCCTGGGCACGGTGCGGTGCCGCCTCCTTCCCTCCTGCGATGCTTGTCCAGTCGGCCCCAGGCGGGCTCAGGCGCAGCTGCAGGGCATGCCTGTCGGGCCTGCGCCATGTGTACACGGGTGGCACGTTTGCTTTTAGGACACAACAGTAGTATTTTTTCAAATCAACTGCTTCCATTGCGAGCCTTAGTGCAGGTGGCGGTGACTACAGTTAGTTTACGTTCACGGGGAATATTCGTACTCTGAACTGCGTGTCCAAGTGCCAAAGCTGCGTGGGACCCGTTCCCTCAGTTTGCAGGAAGGAGAAGCCGGTCCCGCTGCCAGAGCGCCCCGCCACAGGTCTGCCCGGCGGCCCCTCTAGACCAGTGTGCGATCTTGTGACTAGAAGCCCCGGGACAGCCCCGCCCCACTTATCGGTTTCATCTTTGATGCGACTGAGCGAGCAGTCACTGTGTGAAGACGGTCTTCGGCCCGCGGGCGCCGCGCTGAGCGCCGCCTTCCCCTCCGCCTCCGCCCAGGGGAGGCGCCTCGGGCGTGGAGCCGCGTCTGCCGGCCGCGGACCGAGTGCGGGACCCTCAGCCACCGTCCGCACAGGAGAGTTAAGTGCCCCTTGTCTCTGCCTCTTCCTGCCCCTGGGGCCCCTCGCCCTTGACTGCAGTTCCGCCTGATGCTGACCAGAGCCTAAGGGACAGCTGAGGTAAATGAGATACACAAAGCCCGCAGGAAGAATCCTCTGGGCGCTCCGGACCTGCCCCGCCTGCGCCCGGGGAGTAACTTCCTTCCCGGCCTCGCCTGTCTAAAGATAGACCCGACTTTCTTCCTGCGGTGGCGGCGGGCGGGTGGGGCGGGGGAGCCGGGGCCGGGGCCGGGGCCGCCCTCGCCCCCGTGTGTGCCCTCTCGCCGCCCCCGCGGCCCTGCGCCCGCCGAGCCTGCCAGATGTCCCGGGAGGCCGGGTGGGTCCGGCCGGCGGCTCTCCAGCGTCCCTTCCCCTCCCGCCCGGGGGCGTCCAGGGGCCTCCCCAGCGTCGACTCGCGGGCGCCGCTGCCGTGGTCTGTGGGCCGCAGCCCGTGGCTGGAGCAGAAACCGACTGCCACGCGGCTCTGCGGTGCGTCCGAGGTCCGAAGCCAGAGCTGGGTGCGGCCCGCGCACCTGGCGGAAGCGCCCGGGAGAGCAGGGCCGGCGGGCGCGGGCGCGGGCGGAGCGCTTCCCTGCCTGGCCAAGGCCGCGGGTGCAGCCCCAGCGCTGAGAGCAAACAGATGGCAACCGAAGGGGCCCTTGGCGGCGGGCACGCTTTCCTGGCCTTAGCTGGCAGGTGGCCGTGCCCTCCCAGGGTCTCCGCGCCTTTCCCTCCGTGAGCACTCCTGTGTGAGGACACGACTCCTGTGGGGCTGTGGACACACCCTGCGCCAGTGTGACCGCATTTGAACTAATCACACCAGCAGTGTCAGGTTTCCAGAGAGCCCTCTCTGCAGTGCTTCCCTCTGAGTGTGGGTGGGGCAGCAGTCCAGCCCAGAAAACTAATATTTAAATACACCTTTATCACGATGGTGATGAAACAAAGTACTTTCTGTGTCCTTAAGATGTACATGGGTCTGAGATATGAACGCATTAGGAAAGTAATGACCGTTGACTCCACTACGTTTCCTCTCCATGTAATTATTAAAATTACTTAATTCGATATACACATGGAAGAGTGAATATCCATAAATGTGGTGATTTTAACACGTCCCTCAGATTCTAGCCTTCAAGTCAAACAAAAGTGTTATCAGTACCTATAAGTGTCCTGTATGATCCCCACCAGTTACTACTGGTTACTCCCAGAAGGAACCACTTGTGAATTATAGATTAACTAGATTAAGATATAGATTAGCTTTGCCCTTTTTTGGGAATTCTTGTAAGTAAATGTATCTTTTGTGCCCGGCTTCTTTGCTTCTCATGCCTGGGAGATTGTTCATACGGCTGTCTCACACATGGATTGAACGGACTGCACTCATAGACAACTCCTTTTCGGGGCAGCATAGTACTCCACAGTGTACCTGTAACAGTTTGCTCTTCTACAGTGGAAGGCAACTTTGATGGTTTCCACTGTGAGGTGCTTGAGCATGGTGCTTCTGTGGACATCTTCGTGAATGTCTTTAGTTCAACATGTGTGCGTATTTCTGTCTGGAGCACCTGAGCATGGAATTGGATTATGTAGAGAATTTTGGTAAAAACTGCCAAAGGTTTTCCAAAGTGAAAGAACTTCAGTGTGCGCTCCTGGGATGGTAGTCACAAGTTTTCCTTGTTCTACACACTTGTTTCCACTTCTGGTTTCCGTTTTCATCTCAGCCGCTTTGGTGCGTTCGTCTCTTTCTTGTGTGTCCCTCTTCTCTAGTTCGGGGCTGTGGTCCTTGCCCACGTGGCTCTCACCTTGCTTCTGGAAGGTGTGGGAGTAACACGCGCCCCAGGTCCTCTGCTGGGCGTGTCCAGGGGTGTCCTTCGTCCAGTCTCTCCTGGGCCTTTTCATTCTCTTACGTTTTCCCCCCCTTGGATGAACTCAAATGCTTAATGTCAAATCCAATTTATAGTATTCTTCTATCTTTAACATGTTTTGTCTCTTCAAGGGTCTGGAGGATGTTGTCTTCTAGTAGCTTTATGTTTTATCTTTCACCTTAAGATTTTCTGTCCATGTCAAGTTCATTTGCTATATGATGTGAGCAATGAAAATTGTGTTTTTTCCATCTGGGTCAACATCATTTATTAGAATTCTAAATTTGATTTTTCTCCTGGTACCTGGGATCAAACTCAAGACCTTGCGCTTGCCAGGCAGGAACAGCTGCACTGAGATACATCTGTGGTCCTCCAAAGGGATTTTAAATCAGGGGATAGGAGAGTAATTTAAATACTTCAGTTAGAGCTAAGACATTTAAACATAAAGCATATCTCACTATAATGACTTCTAAAGCCTTTCTGGGCTGTGAGTGGGGTGTTCACTGTTTGGTAAAATATTTATTTCCTTACTTGCAGGAGCCCAATTCTGTTCTGATGATTTAGGTGAAAACAAGATTAATGAAACAGATGAATTCAGAGGAAATTGTTTCCTTCTCAAAAGTCAAATTGTACAATTTACTTGCAAGGCGTAATTAAAACTGTGGCGACAGGGCCGCCATCCAGCAGAGAGGTGCTTGTAAAGCTCCCAGGGTGCGTCCTCACCCACCTGGGCCCGACGCCGGGACTCCTGGCTCCTCCCCGCGCCAGAATGATCAGGAAAGGCCAGTATTTTCAAGTGAATCAAGACTTCCAGGCAGGCGGCACAGCCCCCCACATGCACTCCCAGGACAGGGCTCGGAGCTGCCCAGGAAGTGGCCGTGACAGCAGGACCAGTGTGTGTCAACCAGGGGGAGGAATTTTTTTTTTTGAGACAGGGTCTCGCTTTGTAGTTCAGGCTGGCCCTGAGCTCACTATGGTGCCCAGGCAAGCCTGGAACTCAGCCATCCTCCTGCCTCTGCCTCCCGAGTGCCTGGATTACAGGCGTGAGCCACCATGCCTGGCACTGTGGCATGTGGTATTGATTGCTGGTGGGTGTGAGTTTCCACACCCACCATTTTATGTGGTTACCGGGATCGAACTCAGGAACTTGCGCTTGCGAGGCAGGCGCCGGAACCACTGAGCTAAATCTCCGGCCCCAGGGGGAGGATTTTAATGGGATTCATGGCAGTGGGTTTTTACTGTAATAAAGGTTTTAAAAGTGTAAGCATTCGCCATGCTTTTTTTTTTTTTTTTTTTGAGACAGGGTCTTGCTTTGTAGCTCAGGCTGGCCCTGAGCTCACTCTGGAGCCCAGGCAAGCCTGGAACTCAGCAACCCTCCTGCCTCTGCCTCCTGAGTGCTGGGATGACAGGCCTGAGCCACCACGCCTGGTATTGTGGTCTGTGGTTACTGGGGATCGAACCAGGGACCTCAGGGACCTTGCGCTGGCGAGGCAGGCGCCGGAACCACTGAGCTAAATCCCCGCCTGGGCACATGCCCTCTCTTTGACTTGCTGACTCCTTTGAAGTCATTCCATTGCTCCTGAATTTGATTTCTTTCTTAGTTCTTCTCTAGCAGAATCTGACCAACATTGTATTAAATGAACCTCAGCAGAAGCTGCAGCATCGTTGGGCACGAGAGCAGAAAGGAAGCCTGAGGCCTCATCTGCAGATGGCCCCTGGTTTACCACGGTTTTACTAGGACTTTCTGTCTTTATGGTGCTGTGTACGTGTTACACAGTCAGGAGAAACTTACCGCAAACCTTCAGTTCTGGCCTTTTCAGAAACCTGTGGCACAATATTGGGCTTCCCCGCTGGAAGCTCATGAGAACTTGAGGATAAACAGCTGGTCCCGGAGCGTCCAGGGGCCGACAGGCTGCAGCAGGTCGGAGCAGGAAACGCACAGCCAGCGCCACAAGCCCCGAGGTCGGCCGCACGGAGCCCATCGCCCTGCAGGGCAGGAACGCATCATTTATTCCCTGAACCCGCGATGGAGCCGACAGGACCGCGGCCCGGGGGTCACTGCACACGCGCTGGGGGCGGGCTCCGGCCAAGCTCCCCGCACCGCGTGGTCCTGAGTGCGAGGGGACGGCTGGGTGCGGCGGGGACAGGAAGCCCTGTCAGTAACCACAGGGGCCCTTTCCCGTGGCCCTCGAGTGATCGGTCCCAAACTTTCCGCACTAAGTGGCAGCTCTTTTTCTCACCTGTAGCCAGTATATAAGGTACAGTAAAAAAGCATGCTGAGCCGGGCGCGGTGGTTCACGCCTGTCATCCCAGCACTCGGGAGGCAGAGGCAGGAGGGTCGCTGAGTTCCAGGCTTGCCTGGGCTCCATAGTGAGCTCAGAGCCAGCCTGAACTACAAAGCGAGACCCTGTCTCAAAACAGAGAGAGAGAGATTGCGGGGGCTGGGAATGCTGGAGGACAGACCTGTGGACAGACTTTTGACTTTGGAAGTAGCTGCTTCTGTTATTCAGTGTGGTAGAAAGGCAGATATTCTAGTAGTTAAAAACGCCTGTAGAAATAGCAGCCTGATCTCACGGGCCCAGGTAGTTTTCTCTAAAAAGCAGGTCAAACTACGAGTGCGGCCATTGATGTCTCCGAATGCTGGGCCGTTAGCAGTTTCACGCGGTTCCGCCTAAAAGCAGGCAGGTTTGGAAAGGCTGCATTGGGTGAGTTCGTGTGTTGCACGCTGGGGACAGTGACTGAGCCGTCACGTGGCTCCGGGCGTCCCCTGCCGTCCCCGCCGTCCCTCTTGTTCAGGTTGTCCTGCTCCAAGTCCGACGTCGGAGGTGCAGTTAGGTGCTGAGCCTTCGCCTTTTCTTTGGTCTGGCAGGGCCGACCGGCCTGTAGAGATGTGCTTGAGTTCACCCCTCTCACTGTTGGCCCCTGTGCCGGGCTGTGTTTGTGCTCCATGTCTCCATGAAAGGGAACTTTACCAGCAGAGCTCCTAGGGCGAAGCAGGCTACTTCTTCCTCCTCTTCTCTCCACCATCTCTTCCTGCTCCTCAGTTCAGGGCCAGTATCTGTCCTTCAAGGCTGCGTCCCAGACACCCAGCGAGGCCGCGGGAGCAGAGGCGGGAAGCGCCCTGTGGACAGAGGCCCAGAGGAGGAGAGAGATGGGGGAGGCTTTTGAGGAGCCAGGTTCTGGTCGCGCTGCGCTCAGCAGGCAAGCCTACATGACCAGAAAAGCAGAGAGAGGCTGGAGAATTGTGGAGAAGGAAAACTAAGAGCATCCTGCCCCTTAGGTAAAAGCAGCACCGGCTACCATGCCGCACAGGACTGTTCACTGCCTGTCGCCGGTTTCACCCCCACCTCGCTGTGATTTCCAGGACGGGTCGTGACCTGTGCCAAGTGCGTGATCTGTCCTTTCACTTCATTTCTATTGGGCATTTTGAGAGACAGACTCTTAGGATTAGTTGAATGAATTTGCAAATGTTAAAGAGATCATGTCTCTCTGCTTCACATTGTAAGCCATGAGTTTGTGAATCTGTTGTATTAGTCACTTTTCTTGTTGCTGAGACAAAATATCTGATACCCAAGATTAAAGAAAGAAAAATTTATTTGGCTCACAGTGTGTAGGAGTTTCAGTCATAGGTGGCTGGCTCCAGGGGTGGCATGGCCAAGGGGCGTCACGGAGGAGAAACCGTTCATGATGGGCAGAAGGCAGCAGAAGCAGGAAGCAACAAGCAGTGACCCTCTGTCTCTTCTATGCCATGTAGGCTGTGTACTCTTAGGGGAGGTCACCCCGACCACCCAGGCTGGGGCGTCTCTAATTCCAGCATTGAAATACGAATCGGTCCCAGCATCACACATTCCAGATCCAGCCGCCTCCCCAGTGCCCCACCCAGGACTGCGTGAGACTTTGGGAGGCATGTAGACACAAATCTACCACTTGGTCAGCCCTTGTTTTCTGCATATGTGAAGTGCCTGGGACTACGCCTTGTACTTGTTAAACATTCACCAGGTGGTAAGGGTGACTTTAATATCCAGAACTCATTGTCCCAGGTATCATACGCAGAAAACAAGGCCTGTGAATTTTAAGATACAGTCTCCAGGCAACCATTCACATTAAACTACGTCCTTATTGGAACATAGCTTCAGCCGGGAGGAAGACTTCCAACTCACACCTGTACTCGAGGGGCAGCCTAAAAATGCGTTTCATATTAAAATATCCCCATTTTGATTGGATATAGTAGATACTAGAAGTAGCAGTATAGCTCAGCCTGGTAGCACACACCTCTGACCGCAGCACCTTGGAAGGCTGAGGTAGAAGAATATCAGATTTGAGTCCAGCCTGTACAGCTTTGTGAAACCTGGTCTCAGATTTTGAAAGGGGGGGGGGGTGGCTGGTAAAGTAGCTCAGTGGAAAAGCCCTGGCCTCAATCCCCAGTACTGCAAAAATAAAAAGTAGTGTCCTATGAAAACCAGTGAAAAATGATTCTATATTTTATTTTTAATGAACAAATTTGTCAGGAGCAAACCCATAGATTTGCTTTTATCAAGATATAGGAAAAGAATTACTCCAGTATGTAAATGTTTGGAGCCTAGAAGAAGAAATTAGCTTTGAGGTTAGCAGCTCCCTTGCAAAGCCAAACCTGGCATTTTTCAAAGTCTAAAATTCTAGTGTGATAAGAGGAGGAAAAAGACCAGGTGAGCAGTGTCCTGGACGGTGTTACACAGGGAGACAGGAGGTAAATGAGCAGGTGGAAGAAGCTTTTCAACCCATGTGGCCAGTGGAGACACCAGTTTCTCCAATCAGACGTAGGTCTTGCTCTGTCGTCGACTTCATCCTTAGCCAGGCCGCCGACATGCCCCGTTCCTCAGTTTCCTTTTCTCTGGTCAGTGACAAAACACTGTATACCTTGCAGGATTTGGGGGAGTTAAATACTAAACTATGTACCCGAAGTATTTAAGGATTGTTCATATGCAGCGTGATGTACTACAGGAGTTGCCAGCTGAGTGTGGTGGTGTACACCTGTCATCCCAGCACTCAGGAGGCTGAGGCAGGAGGATCACTGTGAGTTCAAGGCCGGCCCGGCCTACATAGTGAGTTCAAGGCCAGACTAAAGTACATAGCAAGATCCTGTATTAAAACAAAAAGTTGTTAATGTTGGTATTACAAGTGGTATTGATAGCATAGAAGATTAAGGGCGTGTGTCTGTCTTGCAGCGGACTGTCTCCATCTGTGTCACTGCTTGGTACTGTCAGGCAGGATGTGCGCACAGGGGACGCCGTCGCAGCCGGTGAGGACGCCTTTGCTCTCGGCGCCCGTGCGGGGGGGGGGGGCTCCCCACCTCGGCGCCTTCACCTCCCTCTGTCCTGTTTTCAGCCCCCCCCCCCCTTGCGGGAAAGGCCTCGGGCTCAGGCCCTGGGCTCCGCAGTGTCTGCAGTCTCTCAGCCTGGCCGATGCACAGCGTTCTCCCATCCCGGTTCAGCATCAGCAAGACATTCGTTTATTTGGCTCCTCAGTGCGCATGCGTGAGCACACACACGTGTGCATGCATGCACGTGGACGCAGACACACGCCAGTGGCTTCCTCCTCACCTCAGTCCTCTTCGTGCAGCCTGGTGTCACCGCCCCTCCCTCGCTGTCTCCCTCCCTGGCTCCCTCTGCCCCTCCCCTTTGTCATCTGCTTCCCCTGAATTCAGGTCTGGCCAACGGTCCGCCTGCCCCGCCCCACGCGTGCACAGGCGGGCGGCTGTGGGCCGAGAACCCACCGGCTCCGGTGCCCGGGGAGAGCAGAGCCGTCTGGGCCCAGCCGGCCGCTCCGCGGTGCTCGCCGCCTTGGCTGCTGCGTCCGTGGCTCCCGGCGTGACCCCGTCCTGTCCTGCGCCCCCCTGACCCAGTGCCTCTGAACTGACGGCTCGCCGAGTATCCTGCTTCGTGTTTCACAGCAACGAAGACGTTCCCCAGGGCCTGGCGGGTCCCGGTCCGACCCGCAAGCCATCGGCCCCCTCGCCCCCTCCTTCATCTCTTTAGAGGACGCTCTGACCTTCTCCAGCGCAAAGCTCAGCCCGTCTTTCCTAAAACCGTCTCCCTGAGTCTCTGCAGAGCCCCGGTGTACTTATTTTCATTTTAGCCTGCTCTTCTGTCTGCTTCTCTCAGACTGTGTTTAATACTCAAACTTCTCATCTCATTAACAAATAGGTGGCCGCTGTCTTACTTTTCTGTTGTGATGTCCCTGTTCTTCTGAATCACTGGCTCACCCCGTATAACGCTTCCTTCCGTCATTGTCTCCAGGAGATAATTTACACTAACTGTTTTGGCTCAGTCATTTGGCCGCAGAGTTGTCAGATACCACAAGCAAAGCAGTTGGCAGGTTCTTCTGACCCTTAATTTGGAGCTTTCTGTAGTTCCTTTCCTCTGTATTGACAGACGTTGGCTTATTCAGCAAGGAGTCGGCTTGAGATGAGTGCGTGGCCGTAACGTGGTGCTGTGGCCGGCACCTAAGGATCAGAGTCCTGACTGCTGCGCCTCGGGTCGGACCCGAGGACTCTGAGTGGCGAGAGTTGTGAACAGTTCCTCGTCAGGAGGCCACTAAATAAGTCATCGTTACTAGCTACTGACGCGATGCTCTTGGACACAGGCTGGATCATAAATGAAGGGCATGTTCAAAATAAATGTGCTTGTCTTCTGAGATGAAACACAATCGTTTCTTTACACAGGACTCCAGAAAGTCCCGGCGGGCGGGGTCCCGATAACGTATCCGTCAGAGTGGGCACAGATGCCAGGGGAGTCTCCCCCTCAGTCTGTGCTGGCCTCTGACCAGGGACCATCTGGGCGTTGCTGAACTCTGGTTCTGGCTGAATAAAAGAGTTGACTGAGATGAACCTTTGCCTGTGCTGCCAGGTGGCTGCAGTTTGGGACGCCGAGAGGGCACTGCAGGAGCACTGGCACCCCGCTGGCACCCCTGGTTTCTGGGACCCGGAGCAGACTGCTTCCTGGTGGGCCGACTCCAGGCGCCTGAGTGGTGCCTATCCAGGTGTCTCCAAAGCTTGACTCTAAGAGTGAGCTTAGAAAGAAAGAAATGCGAAGTCACGCAGACTTCTGACTGAAGCGATTGAGTCTTCATCTTATGAAAACACTAGAGTAAAATTGGAAAATTAAAACAAAAATTTACAATCTAGATGACCTCAGTGTGAGAAAATTTACTTTTCAAATCAAATGTTCTTGTGATTCAGTTTTCAAATTGCTAAACGTAGGAGATAATTTTTAAAGAGCTTCGTTATCAAGTTTTAATTTTAAGCCCGCGAGAATGTTCTGTCCTTCTGTGAAGGTTTGGAGGAGATGCTTAGCGACTGTGTCTGAAGAGACTCAGTTCTCATGGAGAGATGTTTGTCTTGCAGTCGTGGTGCAGGTGATCAGTCGTTCCCGTGGGAGTGTCCGTTTTGATCCCTTAGTGAGTTTACTGACTCCGGGGGTCTCGCTGTCACCCCGGCCCCTGGCTGAGTGACGCCCAGGGATCTCCGTCCCGCCGGCCCGAAGGGCAGCTGCGACAGCAGATGGGTCACTGGCCAGTAGCAAACGCAGTGCCGCATTTGCAGCCTTTTTGATTTATTTGCAATATCTTTCGACCGGAAAAACATCTCTTTCAGAGAGAAAAAGAAAACGAGCGTCTTATTTTCAGTTAGGGGGAAAAAAAAGCACTTAGATGAACCAGTTGAAAGACTAGGAGAGAAATGAAAGCAGAGCTTTGGCAAACATCATCTTCTTATCTCAACACTTGTCTTATGTTGGAACAGCAAGTCAGAGTTCTGTGACGGAGGCTGCAGGCGTGACGCTGAGAGTTTCTATCCGAAGCGTGCGCGTGCGCGTGCGCGGGGGCTGCCCTTGCCCGGCCCTCACACCCAGGCCCGTGCGGTCGCTTCCGCTGCGTCGCCGCTGGTGTGTTTCTGCCACGCCACTCCGGGCCCGGAGCCTGGCGGTGTAGTAGAAAAGTGGCAGAGAAAAAGCAGGAAGGCGAGGAGCGGGAAGGGGTTCTGGAGGGGCCAAGACTCCTGTTGAAAGAGTCTCCAACAAAATTCCCTGTGACTTCCTGGGGCCATTTAGCGTCCTGTCCGCCGTCCGCCGTGTGAAGCAGGACGGAGGGAAACGAGCTTCGTATCTCACAAGGTGAAGAGGGAGAGGGGTGCTCGGAGCGCCGAGCTTTCCGAGTGGAGCGGCTTCGTCCAGGAGAAAAGCCTGGGGACGCGGGAGCGCAGCGGCGCCCGGGCCTGGGGACCCTTGACCCACATCTCACCCGCCTCGATCCAGCCTGTTCCGCCTCCCGTATCCTGGAGAGGGACCAACAGCTCGGGTGGGCACCGGCTGAAGTAAGTAAACTCCAGACAGTACACAGGCCGAGTGCCAGGGGCTGGTTTTGCTCGGAGTTCCGATTTTTAAAGGGGTGGCCTTTTCCGCTTCTGATGACGTCTTTGCCAGAACATACCACCCTACAAATGCTTCTGCAGAAAAATGGAGACAGAGGAAAGAAGTCACCGAGAGCTGAGCCAGGGGATCCGCCACTGCCCCAGGGACGTGCCCGCTAACCCTGGAGCGTTCCCAGTTCTCCGGCTGCTGACGCTGGACGGGCTACCTCAGAGTTTCCTCCTGTACCTGGAGAAGAACGAGGTATTTGTGCATAATGGAAATGGTTCCGGGCTTGGAGAGACATCGCAGTGACGTCACCTGACACAGTAGCCGCACGATGTCCGAGTCTCACGTTCCTAGTCTCAGAGCTGGGCGGCACCTGAGGGTCCCGGGTGGTGTGTTCGCCCCGTGCTACTGGGTGTCCTAAGACCTCGCCGAGGTTCCGCGTGCTCACCAGCCCTCCACTGGCGGAGAGACTGTCACGAGCCTGAAACTTTCCGCAGCTGTGTGCTCCATGCAGAAGACAGCCATTCTGAACAAGAACCATATGAAAAGAAGTAAAGAAATTTCATTCGTCTGGGCTGCTGCTGTGACAGAAGTCTTGGGACAGTATGAAAATGGTGGATGATCTCCATCTCGCCTCCCGAATTTCCATGTGACCTGTGGCCTCGCTATGAGCACACAGCTTGTGGTCTTGTTGAATTAATGATTTTCATGTGATGATCAGGGTGAAGTTAATAACCCTGGGAATTGATTGTGTAAACGGGTGTGAGTCTGCCCAAACAATCATAACGGTAAAAGTCACTCTTAAGGGGAGAAGTAATCTTTTTTTTTTTTTTTTTTTTTTTCAGGGTCTCACTTTGTAGTTCAGGCTGGCCCTGAGCTCACTATGTAGTCCAGGCAAGCCTCAAACTCAGCAATCCTCCTGCCTCTGCCTCCAGAGTGCTGGGATGACAGGCTTGAGCCACCACGCCCAGCAAGAAGTAATCATTTTATTTGCCTGTGAAATAAATGTTTTTATTTAAAAAAAAAAGATAAAAAGGGGACAGCTTTGCTTTTCTAACATGGTGAGGCTCAGGTTCTTTGATACAGCTCTTTGGTGAAAGACAGGAAAGCTAGAGAAACCATGTACTAGGCTTTTATTGACAAGAAGTGTCACCGGCTTGTTACCTGGCGTGACTGACTTGTGTGTTGACACGGGAAACCCTGATTCGGGGGAAACTTGATGGCACCGAGGCAGTGAGGTGCCCCAGGCTGGGGCTCCCACGGCGGGGCGCACTTTCCCGCGTTACAGGGCCGCGCGGGAGGCCGAGCTGGGGGCCGGCTTCTTCCGAGGCTCTGCGGCGGTCTGCCCGGAGCCCCGGCTTCCAGCGGCCGGTCTTCTCCCCATGTGTCCGTCCGTCTTCCGCGTCTGCACACGTGAGACCACGTCTCCCCTTCCGGTCAGGCCGGCAGCCGGATCTGGCCAGGGCTGCACTAACGCCTGGAGGAGTCGTCTGCAGACACGGACATGGTCAGGCCTGAGGCCCGGCGCTGAGGCTCAGCGTGGCGGGGGCGGTGCTGGCAGCCGTGGTGCCCACGCACGCTGGTGCTGCTGTGCAGGAGGTCGCTGCGGGGCAGCCTGGGAAAAGCCGAGAGGGGAGGAAGGGCGGCAGCCGTGCCGAGCGTGTCCGCTGTGCAAAGCGTCCCAGCAGCCTGGGTGCTTCCAGAGCTGCCCGCGTGGCCCTGTGCCTACCTGCTTTACACACGTGTTCTTGCCGCTCCTCACGTGCAGAGGGCCTCCCCGTGTGTCTGTCAGCTGAGACCCTCGTGAACCCCACAACAGCAGAGGCCGTGGCCGCTTCCCGGGCCTGAGGTTTGGAACGCTGTCCCTGATCCAGACAGAGAAACCGAGGCCGGGCCAGGGCCTGACGTAGCCTCCTCCGCTTCGATCGCCCGTGTCCACATCGGTGACTCAGGTGGGAGCTGCGGGTGTTAGAGGCGGATGCAGAGGCCTGCAGCGGGATCTCTGCTCATAAAGACTCGTGTGCATTTTTGTGCATGAAATCAACAGTCTGTGCTGACTCCTGGCAGCGAGGAGCCCCTGACGGAAATGAAGTGTGACTTTCGGAGTGAATGGGCGGGAGAGCCGTGCTCTCAGAGACTGGTGTTTACCTCACATTCGAAGGTCCCTTTACAAGGACCTGTGAGGCAGTGATACGGTTTATCAGGTTGGTCCAGAACAGATGAAATCGGCCAGCCTCAGAGGAGCCAGGTGCAGCAGAGACACTGGGTAACGGCATTTCCACTCGAAGGGGTGCTGCGGTCCGGGGGCAGCTTCAGTGCTGCTGGAACAGCAGGAGAATCCCTGTGTGACTCCGTAAGTGACACGTCCTGATCAGAAACCGAACAAAAATGTATTACTCTCAGCACGAGGAATGTAATGCTTCATGCCCTGAATGTTCTATGAAGAATCTTGGTGAAATGATTATTACATCAGGAAGGGTTTTCCGTGAGCCCCCGGAAGCACGGACTTGAGCGTGGTCGTACAGACGCTCAGGTGTGTGCAGAGTGTCTGTGGGTCTGTGTGTGTGTGTCAGAATGAGTTGTCGCTGTCCTCGCGCCGGCCCGGCAGCCTCTGTCCTGCAGCCTTGATGTCGAGGGGCCCGTCCCCGTGCCTGCTGCACAGAACTCTACTGCTCTGCGCCGCTGCTTGTGACTGACGTGTGGCCCCGTCTAGGGCTACGTTGCTGGTGCGTTTCTTGGCAGAAATAGGAAACAAGGGGCCCAAACAGGAGACAGCACTACCGAGCTCTGCACCGTCTCGGTCTTCGCTCCCCGGGTTTCAGATTTTCCTTTCTGTTGACACGTTTTATGCCTTCTGTGTGACTCCCTTTTGCTCCCTCTCGGCATTTGCACTTGCTGCGTCAGGTGGTGGCCTCCGGATTGTGTCTGCGCCCCCGGCCCGGGAGGGTGGACCGCGTCCGCTTTCCGTCCCGCAGATACATTATGAAGCCCTCGGACACCACGGGGGTGGGAAGAAGAGCTTCGGACGTGCACTCACCTGCTCTCTCTCAGTCTTTCCTGCTTTTTTTTAACTTAACGACGTAAATATACCACTGTTGTGTAAAGTCTGTGTAAAGAATCAGTTTGAGGGCCAGAGATTTAGCTCAGTGGTTCTGGCGCCTGCCTCACAAGCGCAATGGTCCTGAGTTCGATCCCTGGTGACCACATACAATGCTGGGTGTGGAGACTCACGCCCACCAGCCATCAATACCACATACCACAGTGCCGGGCGAGATGGCTCACGCCTGTCATTCCAGCACTCGGGAGGCAGAGGCAGGAGGATGGCTGAGTTCGAGGCTTGCCTGGGCTCCATAGTGAGCTCAGGGCCAGCCTGAACTACAAAGCGAGACCCTGTCTCAAAAAAAAAAAAAAAAGAATCAGTTTGAACCCTAAGTCTCTAGCTATAACCAATGGCCCTTATCTCTCTGCAACTTTAATCCCACATGCATCTTTTAATTAAAATGCGTGGCGTACAGCTCATGCCCGCCCTTCTGGTTCTTTTAATTCTGTTGTGTTCTCTAAAACAGCTGTCTGCGTACAGCCGGGCAGGAGCCTAAGCCACAGCCCGGCGTGGAGATGGGCGTGCTGCCCGCCGTGTGTCGCTGTGGCCAGTCCCGGAACGGAGGAGGCAGCAGTGAGGGCCGTCAGGGCCGCTGTCCACCCTCGGTCCCGGCACCGAGTACGGGTCTGCTAGGATTTGTGTAGCAAAATCCCCAGGTCGAGTGGCCCGAACAGCAGACGTAGCATCATTTTCTCAGGCTGGGGCTGAAGGCTCCAGACCCAAGCGTCAGCAGACCCGGCGTCTCGCTCTGCGGCTCCCTGCCCCTCCCCGTGCGCACGTCGTGGTGTCCGGCGCCGTCTGTCCGATGTCCTGTCTGTCCAGTCAGCTGCAGGAACCCGCGCCCGAGGCCTCATTTTAACCGGGTCACCCATCGGAGGCGCCCCCGCCCCGCCCGCAGTCCGCTCCTGGAGTCCCTGAGCGCTGGGCCTGGAGCCGGGCGACGCGCGGCGCCCTCCAGCGCGCTGCAGCTCAGTGTGCCCACGGCCGGCCCGGCGCCGGTGCTGCGCTGGCTGTCAGTGCCAAGGCTCCTGCAGAGGTCCGAGCGCTTCCCTCTCCCGGGCAGGGTCTGTGGGAGCCCCAAGCGGGCTCGTGCCAAGGAAACAGGCAGCCCAAGCATCAGGTCGGTTCCTGATGCTAACTGTGGCACTCGCATGGGCATGGCATGCCAGCCTCCCTGAGCCCCAGACTGCTGCTAACAAGATGATAATAACATCTGCTTTGTAGGGTCTCTCGGTTTCTGAATTTAATAATGTACATGATTCCATACAGTTATTTAAAAATGTCATTATGACCCCCACGAAGACATAATTCCCTGCCCTGAAAGAATTGTATTTAATTTGGATAATCAAATTTTACACTGTACAAAGGCAAAGCATTTGCTGGAATCTGAAAGGAATGCTACGTGCTACTATTACACTCACTGCTGCAAATGTTAAACACCATCAAGTTCTAACGCGGTCCAGAAAGCTGTCCTTGCACAGGCTGCTGTCACGGCTGTGTGCCGCCCGTGTGTCTCAGGAGGGTGCGTGCTAAGAAGCTCTTCTTGCTATGGAAACTTACGGCCCTACGCCAAGGACAGGCATAGGTAGTAATGAATAGAATTAAAAGAGAGCCAGTACGTAGAGAATACTGGAAAAATACACTTTCTATAAACTCAGGACAGTGGACAGAGTTCTCAAGTAGACTTGAGACATTGAAGAAGTAGATCCAGAAGAGGTGATTTTC